>OU015462.1:1498542-1658542 GCA_907164805.1 Brachyptera putata | reverse complement strand
TTTCAAAAACATGATCAAACAACATGAAATGTGTTGAAACATGGAGATGTACTAGAAAAACATTTATTGAAGCAATTTTAGATTTCATCGCTTTTATAGCAATTGCTATTTTTACATGTCTCTAACGACGATAGAGAGTCAGAGAAACAAGTGAATAACAGAGATTTAAGAAGGAATGTCAAAAAGTTGATTTAAGAAGGCCAAAAGTTGTACCGGTACCTAGTAATCTCTGAAATCTTATATTATAATAATTTGTATTAATTACAACCCTGAAATCGGATTTGAATGAATAATGACAAATTTAGTTCCCTGAACTCTGAGAGAAAACTAGAAATAATCATTTGAATAGTCGTTTTGTCCTTCCTCAGAGACCGTGAGCGTGACGTGAGCATCACCGATTCTGTACAGAAGCACAAACAGAATCGAGTCATGGAGGACAAATAAATCAATTATACTTTTTGAAATTGAGTTAACGATTTCTGGTTTTCTGTGAAATCATGTGGATAAATATCGTCATTATTCGTTAAAATCTACTTGCAGGATTGTGATTTAATCACTATAGCCTATGATTAGAGTTGTAGAAATATAGCATTCACTTTCAGTTTGGTAGCCGATATTTATGTGAAATGTAGCATTTTGAAGCAAGCTACTGAAAACAGGAGCTGTTAACTCTAGATCAACAACTACGGGATTACCGATGGAAATCACACATTCTTCCGGACTTTTAGTCTGAGGCAGGAAGTTGTCCGAATACCGCTTATTGTTGATAGGTATTCGAGGAAAGAGATGAAAATTCTTTTCAACTCGACTTTTGGTTTTCCCAGTTAATATTCAAACACACTTTTCAAGAATAATATTTCATACGATCCAGCTCAATATCTTGAAAATCGTGCAAATTCACACGAAAAAGCTGAATGTAGTTAAATACTCTGAAAAAGACATTTAAATTTCAAAGTAGTGAAATAGGACATGATGTTAAATGAATCGAAATAGGCCTACCGTGAAACATGAAGAATACCAAACATGTATATCGTTGTGAAACTATTTTTCTATCTCTACCTACGGCATTAGTAGGCCTATCAGTTGTACAAGCCGAGGCACTACTCGGTACACTACAGTAAACCCTCGTTAATCCAAACTCGATTAATCCGAGATTTGACGTATTTTGAACTTGAAATCGGTCCCCAGCTGAAGGTATAGGCATTTCAATGTTAATTAATATGGTTAATCCGAATTTAGATAAAACCGTATTTCGAACTAATATTTCGTTCCTTCAATTGCTTCAACACTGACTTCGGATTGGATAATTCGAAATAATCAGAGTGAATTCCGTGAAGTTATCACCGTTTTCCCAATTTCCATCCTTTTTATTTGATGCGTAAGAATGAGTGGAAGCATGCTCAGCTGTTCCATGCTTTGTGTACCGAATGCAGTCGACCTTGACGAAGTCTGAGCTCGGAACACTCGTTCGTCCGACTCGGGACGGCCGAGCGCCAATAGAAACGGGCCATATGCGGATCACGCGTCACGGAGATAGCCGAGTACACACGATCAGCGAGGCCCTTAGCAACGGATCTATCGCAATACGAAATTAACCATATTCTGAGCAGGAAAAATTACTTTTTGATTAATCCGAATTTTTATAAACCGAAATCATTTTTTTTAGGTCCCTTTGATTTTGGATTAACGAGGGTTTACTGTAATACAGAACTGGACGTCTTGAACTCTATCCTAGAGAGGACGATTCAGTGGATTCATCCAATAGCTCCGATTCTTCTGAACTCAGCGAATTATTGTTGGGTCTGCAGAAGAGATCGTCACATCAAGTTTCCAAGACTTGTGAAGTGGCAACAATACTAGACTACAGGACTAGAGCAGACAGGCGGGCCCGATTCATCCGGCTCTGTGCGTTACCTTCGGTCGATAACCAGAACCTTTGAATACAAGCATTTATATCATATTTATAAAGTAATAAAAAGAATGAGGGCTCTCGAGGCCCATCAGACACAACCAATGACGGTTCAAATCATTATTGGCAAAAGTGGAAAAGTTGGTATTAGAAAAAGAGAAAAGTTGATATGGTTTTAAATGACAATGTGAGAAGGTAGCATAAGTGTGCGGAATCGATCGATGGAAGTGGGGCACGATAGATAGAGGTTTTAACACATTTAACGCGTAGAGTATTCAATGTTCTGTATTTGTTGTTGATTATGGTTTTTCTTGGATACCGGTACTCAACCAAGAATAAACAACTTTTATCATCATTATTATGTACCAACTAGTCTGCTATTCGTGTTATATTCGGGCCAGGGATGTCGTTAGGAAGTCCAAGATGACCAATAACTTGGGTATCCTTCTTTAAAGAAGTATATGTCTTGACCTACTAAATATTAACACACAATAAGATATTTTGCTGGGAGATAAATGCCGTTGATAGAACACAGAGATGATATTTAGACCCACGAGGCTTCACCGTTTCGGCCTTGGTCACAGTAGAGTACGTAGGTAGTGACCAAGGCAACATCCGAAACGTCGAAACCTCGCGTGTCTAAATCACCTCTGTGTTCTGTCAACGGCTCTCCACCGTGAGTAGTCCCATCTACTTGTGAACCTCGGTAAGCTGCTGTTCTCTCTTTCCTTTCACCTTATTCATATATCAAGCCTCAGGTTATTTCCTTAGACACACCAAGTCATTTGACATGATAATTATTCACACTGTCGTAATGAGCCCACTTGATCTAGTCAACTGGGAGACACTTGAGGCACTTGCAGAAGAGCGTGTGTTTGAGTCCCGCGTGTCTCATCACCACATCACAACCCCAACACTAGATTTGTACGAGTAATGACAATATAGCCTCCGCTAATTTTAGAAAAAAATAGAATTCAGCATCTCAATTCCAGAGATTAAAATGTTCTGTTTTTAATTATTAATTTTGTCCTCTCGCAATGATATTCCGTCATTGCTCGATTCTGTTCTTGTTTCGAGACAGAATCTGTATTGCTACCGTCATGACTCGTGGTCTCCGAGGACAGGAAGATTAATTACAATTCCTAGTTTTGTCTAAAATGAGTGAAATGAAATAAATATCATTTGAATGCAATGCAGATAGCATATTAATTGGAATCTCGTTTGAGGATTGTGATGTCTGATGGCCTCCCAGCCACGGTCCAGGAAATGAGAGGTCCGCTAGTGGGTGGTGGACCGAGCAGCGTGCTCTGCCCAACGCCACACATTATCAGCACTTCGGACCAGCCGTCGCCAAGAACACTACGTGATCAATGTTTTTTATTCATCGAATAGATCAAAATAATAGCAGGAAGATGTTGCAGTGGCAGATCAACAGCTCCCTAGATTCGTTGGTAAATATATTTTATATGCGTCGAGGTGTGTAGTTTTCAATTATATTTTACAGCAGTTTTGTTCCAGTGATATCAAGATTCACAATCCTGAATGATGATAGAGAAGATCCAAAGACCGTAGAACATTCTATACTGTTTGACGCTTCGGTTCGATGCAAACTTTTGAAAGATTTCATTGCCATTCTTTCGACGTAGATATAGCGTAACATCAGTTTGATTTTGATATCCAAGTGAACGTGAAGTGGCTAGTTGGACGTCGTAATGAAACGCCCACATTGTGATCATGAAGTCAAATCAGATCTTGCTCTTCACATTGAACACTATCATCTGGACGTTTATTCCAATTCATGGCCAAGTCCGGGATGCTCCTCTACCACAACTACGAGCCTCAATGATGGAAGCAGGAGGGTCACAACTGACATTATTTCTCAAGTACGGTCATTAAAAAATGTGAGTTTTGTAATAAGTTATGTGAAAATGAGAGAGATTTAAAAATTCACATCCGAGCTATACACTGGGGTGTAGTTCTAGATACGACTGGAATAGAAAATGTTCACACGGCAATTGTTAACGAAACTTCACCAGGCCTACTAGATAAGAGCTTATCTCCTTGTCCACACTGTGGGAAACATTGTGAATGTGTCCGTGCTCATATTACACGGTCTCATGCTGACCAACGCCCAATCATCCCCTCTGAGGGCATTACGTGCGATGCGGACTTGGAGTCATCCACCTTTGTACTCAAAGAGTCCATAATAACTTGGACAGTCGGATTTCCACTTTTGAATCAGAACTAAACCAGGATGAATTCAATGAAAAAGTTGAGGAGCTATTTCTATTTTCATCCACAGCCATTAAATTTCTCCCTGGCCCTGCACATCCTGCGACAAAATATTATCAATCTAGAAAACAGAAAACTTTCAAGGCGCCAGGGCAGGGGGAGCTATAATACAGGAGCTATAAGGACTCGAAAAATCCTCAAAAGGCATCCAGAAGAGATCGAGATAAACGACGGAGAAATATATGTAGGCATATCAAAAATCCCAATATTTATATTATAATTCGCGCAAAAAGGTAGTCAATGTGGTATTGAAAGGAGACAGCCCACAATATCGTATTGCAAGCGGTGCGCCTCATTCAGCAATAGATTCTCTACGCCCAATCATCAGGTTTGTGATGATTACCCATCAGAACTATTGCCTCAAGAACGTTCCGGAACAACATGACAGTCGACGATGTAACTCACGCTGCCAGGTCGACACACGTCCTCACACGAGTCCTTATGAGAATAGTAACGTCGAAAAGAACAATCAAAATCTAGTCACTTATTGCTACTTAAATCCTGGGTTCCTAGTATTTTCAAGAAAGCAAGGACAATTCTTATTTTTAAAGACGGTGATGTGCATGACCCAGAAAATTGGAGACCCATCACAATATTGTCGGTTTTGAGACGAGTCTTGAGACGAGTCATCGAACGATCCTTGGATAAATTTCTCCGAGATTATGTGTCATTCAACCAATATCAGAATGGTTTAATGAGAACACCAGGAACTTACCTCAATGTTTCTATCGTAAGTACGATACTAGAAAAGTCTAGAAAGATGAAAGAAGATGCTACTTTAATATTATTCCTTGACATCTCAAAGGCTTTTGACAACATTGGTCATGATCACTTGGAGAAAACTATTCGAGCTTCACCCATGCCGTCTAATTGACAGGACTTGATCATTCAATTACAGTTGGGAAACGCAACACACATCGAAGCAAATAATGAAAAGACAAAGCCGATCACAGTGGATCGAGGACCTAGCCACAGATCACATGTTAGGAGAACTGTCAGAGAAGGAAATATCTGATGTGTACGGCTACAATGTAGTGGATTCCCTTGACAACGTGTCTGTTCTTGGCTCCGCTGATGACACCGTAGTAATCGGGAAAAACACTCAGTCAGCTATAGCTCTAGCCCAAGTGGGCAAGGCTCAACTCTTGAAACTTGGATTGAATCTCAACGCACGCAAGTCTGTTGCTATTGTCATTTAAAAGGGAAAATTATGTGAAGACATTCTGCATATAGATCATGATATGGAGATTACGCGTGTTAAACCAACGGAATCCATTCGGCACCTAGGAGTCAACTTCAGTGAATGTATAGTTACTGATTTCGGAAAATCATCACCAATTTAAAACTCAAACTGGAAATTCTAATTTCATCGCCACTTTTAATGGCCGATCAGAAAATAAATATCCTAAATCAATACACTTGGCCAACATTGATATATCCAGTACAAAATGCTCCACTGAAAAAATGACCAGTGGCTCATCTTGAAGACCTGGATAGGTTAGTACGCAGCTCTATCAAGGACATTCTGCAGTTACCCTGACAGCTCGATCTATACTGCTAGGAAGTGTAAGGGTCTCGGTGCATTCAGAGCAAAATGGGAGACGTATATACAACACCATAATATAAGCCTAGTATTGGAAAAGGCTAACGACCCATATGTGAACGCAACAAGAGACACCCTAGGCGAGAAAACTATATGCTCGAAAAAGTTAGACATCATACCTAATGATTTGAAGGCTGTTAAAGAGAAAAATAAGGTCAACAGTAGATTCATTAGAGATGTGATGCTGTACGCTCAATACAAAGTCTGTCTCCATCCAAATGGCCAAGAGTTGCCCAGTAAGAGCTCCCCAGGGCAGGAGTCATGATGGACACCACTGTAGACATTGTCTCAGTGAGAAAGAAACCTTGGCTCCTGTCACCATGGTGAGCTCTCACGGAACTAGCGTCACCGTGCTATAAGAAGCGCATTAGCCGATGAGTTGAAGAAGAAAGGGCTAGAAGTGTACGAGGAAGTTGCTTGTACGGCATCTAATGGCCATTAGAGCAACTGAAGGAGGCTGGATACTGGACCCGACAGTGCGCTTCGAATCAGATGCTGGAAAAGCCGAAGCAGTAGATTCAGAAAAAGAAACTTATCTATACGAGCCTACATTCCTTACTTCATGGAAGCTTACCGTCTCAAGACAATAACAGTGACAGGGCTAGTGGTGGCTGCTCGAGGCACGATTCATAATTTATTCGTACAATTTTGTAAAAAATTTAAACTCGACAACAAATCTATTTATAACATTGTTTCACACCTTTTTTTCTTTGCTGTTGGATGAGCGAAGCGAAGACTCAATTTCACTTGACCCGAGAAAATGTACATTTTTTTTTTGTTCGCGCTCTACAGGTCAGACGAAAATTCAAATTCGATTGAAACTTGGCATGCCCATGTGTCATCATCTGGATTGAATCTCATTAGTTTTCATACGCAATTGGTAGCACAACTTTTGAGAAAACTAATTCTCCATTTTCCAAATTACCGGTACCCATAAGAATAAGCCGGAGAAGAATTTTCGTGAAAAAAATGTCCTTCGAAAAAATTCAAATGTTCACTGAATCTCAACGTAATAATGATACACATTATTACGAACTTTCACTGAAATCCAATCAGTCGTTTTGATATAAAAAATTATATAATGACAAAAAAAGCAAGAGAAGAATTTTCATAAATTCATATTTTCACCAAATCTCAACGTAATAATGATACAGATTATTTCAAACTTTCACTGTAATCCAATCAGTCGTTTAGATATAAAAAATTATATAATGACATTTTTACACATCGTTTAAAAGCTATTACGAAAACCAATTAAATCCAAGCAACAAGTGTCATCAATTAATGGAGAACGATTAAAACGAGGCCTTCTTTATTATCGAAGAAATTATTGGGAATGAGTAGGCCTAATGAAAATAAAAGGAGGGTCTCAAGGTGTATATATGTATACAGCTGTCATCACGTTTCATATAGTAGTCTAATACTAGGAAAACGCGTTATGTGTTTCCGCGTTGATGGATGAGCTAATGAATGACATTGAATTCTTTCAAAAATTGTTATATCAAGTTGCTGTTTTGACGGCATTCAAGCTAAAAATCAATCTTTCCATTTGGTTGGTTTGTTTCGTAGACTATTCTCATGAAGGAAATAGTAGATGCAATTTAATATTATATTATATTGTAATATTAGACTACTATATGAAACGTGATGACAGCTGTATACATATATACACCTTGAGAACCACCTTTTATATTCATTACTCATTCTCAATAATTTCTTCTATAATAAAGAAGGCCTTGTTGTAATCGTTTTCCATTAATTGGTAACACTTGTTGCTTGGATTTAATAGGTTTTCTTAATAGCTTCAAAACGATGTGTAAAAATGTCATTATATAATTTTTTATATCCAAACGACTGATTGGATTTTATTGAAAGTTCGAAATGATCTGTATCATCATTATATTGAGATTTGGTGAAAATTTGAATTTTTTCGAAAGACATTTTTTTGTACGAAAATTCTTCTTTTGCTTTTTTTTGTCATTATATAATATTTTATATCAAAACAACTGGT
Source organism: Brachyptera putata (assembly GCA_907164805.1). Taxonomy (NCBI): domain Eukaryota; kingdom Metazoa; phylum Arthropoda; class Insecta; order Plecoptera; family Taeniopterygidae; genus Brachyptera; species Brachyptera putata. Next base: position 1,650,727 of record OU015462.1, on the reverse strand, counting down.
TGGATTCCAATGAAAGTTCGGAATAATATGTATCATTATTATATTGAAATTTGGTGAAAATTTGAAATTTTTTGAAGGACATTTTTTTTATGAAAATTCTTCTCTGGCTTATTCTTATGGGTTAGTTGGAAAATGGAAAATTAGTTTTCTCAGAAGTGGTGCAACCGATTGCGTATAAAAACTAATGGGATTCAATCCAGATGATGACACATGGGCATGCCAAGTTTCAATCGAATTTGAATTTTCGGCTGACCTGTAGAGCGCGAAAAAAAAAAAAAAAAAAAAAAAAAAAAAAAAAAAAAAAAAAAAAAACATGTACATTTTTTTCGGGTCAAGTGTAATTGAGTCTTCGCTTCGCTCATCCAATTACAATAGGGCCTATATAATATTAAATTGCATCTAATATTTCCTTCATGAGAATAGTCTACAAAATAAACCAACCAAATGAAAAGATTGATTTTTAACTTGAATGCCGTCAAAACATCAACTTGATGTAACTTTTTGAAATAATTCAATGTCATTCTCATTAGCTCATCCATCAACGCGGAAACACATAACGCGTTTTCCTAGTTTATTCAAATATTGTTAGCCATATTCATTCACTTTTTTCCTTTTTGTTAGCTGTATTTATTCACTTCCTCCTTTTTTCCAAGTTATCATTATTACTTTTCCATTTTTTAATACAACTATTCCTAGATTTAATCAACTTATGTTTTGTTTCTCATTATATTGTTGTTTCTTTCAAATATTTCATTATGGTTATTTTTTATATTTTAATTGGGCCTAATTGATTTTTATTCTGTGTATTTCTAAGCAATCTCATGTGTAGGCCTATAAGACAGACTTTATTCACTCTTCCCCCTGTACCCCCAGCATCACATACACGCCCATCCTCTCCACATCATAACCACATCAGCTCGACCATATTCCTATTTCCCACTACCCCGACTGAAGTCATCCACTTCTCCCAAAAACTAAGTTCTAAACATTCCAGTGGTGTTGATGGTGTTCCAGGCTCAATCCATCAACTACCTTGCACATCCATTATCCCACATAATCAACCTTTCTTTCTCAACAGGAATCTTTCCCTCCCTCCTTAAACAGTCTATAATCATCCCTATCCACAAAAAAGGTAATAAAGCAGACCCAGCTAACTACAGACCCATATCGCTCATCTCCTCTTTCTCCAAAATATTTGAATATCTAATTCATCAACGATTTACCTCCTTCCTTAACAAGCACAGCATTCTCTCCCAAAGTCAACATGGATTCCGTGCAAACCGATCCACCACCACTGCTATATTCTCATTCCTAACTGATCTCTACTCTGCCCTAGATCAACGGGACAATGCAATTGGGATCTTCTATGATCTCAGTAAAGCATTTGATTCGATTGATCATCCCACCCTCCTTTCCAAACTCAAACACCTTGGCATCAATGGCATAGCACACGACTGGATTGCCTCTTTTCTTCACGGTCGCACTCAGGTGGTGAATATCCGGTCCCCGTCACTCCACACCTCCCATATCTCAACGCCTCTAAACATTCTGAAAGGCGTTACTCAAGGTTCAGTTCTTGGTCCTCTCCTTTTCCTTTTATATATCAACGACCTTCCTTTCAACCTGAGTTCTGGTACCCTCTCCATCTACGCTGATGACACCAGTCACCTCAATACCTCTCCAAAATCATCCATGCTCTCCTTGATTCAAACTGTCAACCACCAAGTTTCATCCATGTCCTCGTTCTGTGAACAAAACCATCTTTCCCTCAACCTCTCCAAAACCGTCTTCATGAATTTTCACTCACGCTACATTCCGAACACCTCCAGTCCTCTCATCCGGCTTAATGGCAACAGCATTTCCTCAGCCTCGTCTACTACTTTCCTTGGCCTTACCTTGACTGACACCCTCGATTGGTCCCCCCACATTCATGCTACCTCTTCCCGTATCCCGAGCGGTTGTTTCATGCTACGAAAATTGAAACTCATCGTTAACTCTTCATCTCTCCTCACTGTCTATCACGCTCATATTCACTCTTTGATATCATATGGCCTACTATTCTGGGGCTCTTCTCCCGCATCCAACCGCATCTTCATCCTTCAGAAACGTGCCGTCAGAATCATCGCCGGTTTGTCAAGCCGCCAATCCTGCAAACGCTATTTCACATCCCTCCGCATCCTGACTCCTTCATCTACACTCGTACAAACAGTCACGCCTCAACCCCGAGCAACTTCATTTCAACTCATCAGTACACTCCCATTCAACCAGATCCAACCTCAATATCTCCATCCCTCCCCACAACCTTGCCCTCTCCAATAGTAATCCAAAACATCTCTGTTCAATCATTTACAATCATCTCCCCAATCACATCAAATTATCGCCCACTTATCCTGCATTCAAATCCTCTCTCAAATCATTCCTCACCGACCAGGCATTTTATTCCCTCAATGAATTCATCTCCCCTATTAAAACCTAGTCAAACTGCCTCTTACCCTTATTATTACTTTCACTCATTGTATTTCACTCTCATATCCTCACCATCACATCATTTTTATTATTTATTATAATTATTTATTATTCATCAATGTTATCTGATTTCACTCTCATATCCTCACCATTCACACCATTTTATTGATTATTAATTATCATTCTAACTTTTCTTATTATTAGTTGAAGGTTTGGGTGGAAGACCATTTTTTAAAGTGAACCCCGCCTATTCTGTGCGATAATTGTGTTTCATCATATTGTAATTTAATTGTATTGTATGGCACAACTATTGAACAAATGAAGAAATAAATATAAATATAAATATGAAAGATATATATACCTCGCTCATCTTACAACGCATATTCTGCGTTTGCCTAGTCTATAAAATTAGTGAAATAAATACCGTTGATTATTCATTAAACTTCAGTGTTCTGACTGTGATGTGGTTGACTGCTAGTGACCTAACAAGAAGTACTTACTCTTTGGAGTTGGCTTCCAGACTCCTCCGCCGCAGGTCCTCCAGGGTGACGTTGTTGGTCTGCTCCCAGGTGAGGCGTTCCTTGTCGTAAGCTCTCCTCTTGTCGTCCAGCTCCTTCACCTGTTGCTCCAGCGTCTTGCGCATCTGCTCGTGCCGCCGCTGGAGCTGCACACACAAGCCTTATTACGCTTTCAACCGCACACGCGTGACCAGTGGGCGATAGTACTCACACCACCTTGAAGAGTTGCCTTGTTTTCAGAATTTCCAATCTCATACCGTTCAAAAGCTGTCATAAAAAACTGATATTCCTCTAAATGGGCTCTCGTGCGGGGGTGCATAGTCTCGAGTCGAGCCAATCTGTTTGAAGGTCATGTTAGGTGACAGTTGGGTGAGCGAGGTCACAGGAATAACTACCGCCCTAACCAACCCGAGAAAGTTGACCTGGCAACCCTGTGGATTTACCAACAGAAGAAAGGGACAGTTTGTGTTATTTCTACTTGAAGATCAATAGTTGTCGTGTGCTCAGGCGTACATGTCCGGCCTGTAGAAGGCCTTGCTTGGAAGCTATTGTTGTGACGGTCCAATATGGCCGCCGGGAGCACATGTCGCTAGTCCACCGCGGAGTAAAGTATCTCGGTCAGATCATTATGCAGCTAGATTTATACATCAGCTTTTAAATGTGAAGTAAAAGAACTCTTAATATTCAACTGTTATTATACTGTAAACGCTTTCTCAACAAAAACTGTTCCAGATTGGATTTAAAAACCAGAATTTTGGATTCCATAACTTAAGACCAAATTTAGATTTAGAATATCACTTTAGAAACTAAACTTCATTTGATAACATTTCAATAATAATACATTTTAATTTCTAGTATCTTTCAAATGGAAGTAATGACATGTAGAATCATAATCTGCCAATGAAGAATACTATTATTAAATGCTGACTACAAGTGTCGGAATGTCGGCAAGTCTTACGTCCGCCTCGGAGTCTTTGAGCTTCTGTTTCTTCTCTCGGACCTTCATCTCGAACACCTGCTCCATCTCTGTCTCCATCTTCTTCATCTTGGCCTCGTGGTCTCTCTTCTCCTCCTCCATCTGCGCCAGCGGGTTCCTGGAGCAATTCATGCACACACTCGTTACCTACCATGTGATAGGCATGGCAGAAAACACCGGGACTAGAGGTTACATACATATATATGTGTGTATATATATTAGGGGTGTGAGAGTTTGAGAATTTGAGTTCGAGTCGAGTTCGAGAGAAAATCACGAGTTTTGAGTTCGAGTTGGGAAAAAAAAAAAAAAAAAGGGGCCCCAATAGAAGTTGAGTTTTTTATTGGTTCTGACTCTGAGTAAGGTTCATACAGTAAACCTTCGTTTATTCGAATTCCAAGGGACCCCATGCATCAGAATTTGAATTGAAAACAATTTGAATTAAAAAAAAGTTTTTTGTTTGTATAGTAGGGCCTACCATATACTGTAGTGTGTGAGCATTCTCTGGCAGCCATGTGTTTGCCTTCAAGTGAAGTGTTTTCTCAACAATTTTACAAAGAGTCAATGAATACTATCATGTCACTCAGGATATACTCATCACAGTTCACAGTGTTAAAAGAGTCTAATTAGAGAACATAAGGATTTAAAAGTGAAAAGCAATGAAGAGACCTGACCAGGCCATTAATATAAATATTGGGGCCTAGAATGAAGTGAGCAAATTATCATCTCTGCAAGCACTAGCTGGCTGATTTATTCACAGTTGATCAACTACTTATGCCCAATCGAAATAATTATCCTCTGTCAATAAAATGATTTAAATTACAGTAATAAAGATGAGGTCTCCAATATATTATCTGGAAAGTCATTTATCTTCAACAGCAAGAAGAAATGTAGTTAACTTTTCAACAGACAAGAGCATATCTTGATTAATGTCCTGGGTCTATAGGAAGTCCTTTGTTGTCAAGAATACACGCCTGTTCCCCCTTGCCATTAAAACTTGGGTGTTCCGACCTGCCACATGCTTCGGGACCCCTGATCGCTAATGTTTAATGATAGGGAATATAGATTAAAAATGACTTCACATGGTAAAATATTAGGCCTACATAAAAATATAAATTATTATTCCTACAGAATATTAAATATTAGTAGCAACTTCTGGACCCTGAAATTCGGAAAAAAAATTACATGAAAAAAAAAAAAATCGAGCTCGAAATTTTCGAGTTCAGCTAAATTTGAACTCGAACTCGGAAATTCACAAATAAAAAATTCTAAAAAAGTGCTCGCACACCCCTAATATATATATATATATATATATATATATATATATATATATATATATATATATATATATATACACATACATATACACATACATATATACATAAATATATATATATATAAACATATACACATACATATATACATAAATATATATATATATATATATATATATATATATATATATATATATATATATAAATATATATATATATATATATATATATATTAGTGATGCCTTCGGGTAGCAAATTAGGAACCGGGTACCCCCCGAAATTACCCGGGTAATTTAAAAAACAATATAAAACTAAAAACTATATGACTATATATGCTCCTCAGTTCTCGGTAAAGAATAGTATTTGGCATGGCAACTAAAGAGCGGGTGTCAGGAGAGGGATTCAGTACACTGCACGTGTGACCACAGATAACGGTATGCGGTGCGACTAGATTTGACGAGCGCATTATGACAAGTTGAGGGAGGTCTGGGAAGGTAGGTGAATAAACTTATGTAGAATGCAAAGTTGAATTTCTCTCGGTACCTTGAGTGATTTATAAAAGTTATTTTCTATATTATAGGTATTGGTTAGCACAAATACCCGGAACCTAGACGGGTACCCGGGTAACAGAATATTACCCGGGTAATGCATTACCCGGGTAATGCATTACCCGTACCCGACCACCCGAAGGCATCACTAATTAATATATATATATATATATATATATATATATAGATATATATAGATATAGATATATATATATAGGCTCTCTCTATATATATATATACATATATATATATGTGTATATATATATATATATATATATATATATATATATATATATATATATATATGTATATATATATATATATATATTATGTATGTATATGTATATATATATAGCCTACTATTATTATGTCTCTCACGGTAAATTTGCCTATCTTTTGACAGATTTGCGGTTGATTGCCAACTCACAAGGAAGGCGCCAGAAGATGAATACTAAAATGTATCCGAAACGACGCGATAGGATAAGGTCAGGTGGACCGCAAATCTATCAAAAAAGAGGCAAAGTCATGGTCGTGAAAGACATAATAACAAGTAATGGCTGCCTTGAGAACCTACATCATATATACCGTATATATATATATATATATATAGGCCTACCGTTTATATTAATGTACATAAAAAAAAATATATAAATACAAATTAAATATATATCAATAAAATTACACTAGCAATATTTTAGATTTAAAGCGAGCTTTGAGACTATAGATAGAGACATTATATTTAGTAAGTTAGAAAAATATGGTATAAAAGGTAAAGTTCTTCAATGGTTTGAATCTTATCTAGAGTTTAGAACACAAACAGTTGAATTCGGAGATTGTTTCTCAATTTCATCTTCCAAGAAGTTGGGAGTCCCACAAGGATCAATATTGGGACCTCTCTTATTTATCTTACATATTATCAATATTGGAAATGTCCTTATATACAGTACAATCAACCTCTATGCAGATGATGCTCTGATTATGTGTAGTGGAAAGGATTTGGACAAAGTTCAGTTACAAATAATGGTTGACATACACAATATTGAAGAATGGTCAAGTTCGAATAAAATGAAATTGAATGCGATGAAAACCAAAGCCATGTTTAAATAGAGTAAGAAATAAATATAAAGATAGAATTAATCCGGTTCAAATGAAGATTGAAGAAGTGATCATTCAAACGATTGGTGAAATAAAATATCTTGGAGTTACCGTATTACTTATTACTTATTAGTTATTATGGATGATAAATTGGAATTTAAAAAACATGCGGATTATATCATATCAAAAATAGCCAGGAAAGTGGGACTTTTTCGAAGAATAAGTAGATGTTTACCAACTAACACTAGGGTTATGTTATACCAGGCTATAATTGCACCACACATAGACTATTGTAGCTCGATTCTTTTCTCACTTAATAAAAACAAAATTTCAACTCTACAAAAGCTGCAAAATGAAGCCATGAGGATCATTTTAAGGGTGAAGAGAGATCCATCAATAAAAAAGATGTGTAAAGCACTATCATGGATGTAAACCACGAATTTTACTCAATACCCTCACTCTAATTTACAAAATCGCGAAGGGTCTACTTCCTAGCTATCTCTGTAACAAAACAGTATTCAATGAACAGTTGAATAATAAATATAATCTAAGAAACAGTCAGAATGTATTTGTTGATAGAAGACATTCTTGCACTGAAGAAAACTCCTTATTCCACAAAGGAATGAGTATTTTCAATAGAATTCCTAGTAGTACAGAAGAATGTATCAAGAATGCCAGAAATGCAACTGTATTTATAATCAATTGTTGTAGCGTAATCAAAGACGGAGGCTTGATCCCACAACCATACGAGAAAGGAGGTTTCTGGTATCAATAAGTAAACTAGTTGATAATCCAATTATAAAAGTTGGAGATGATCATTAAATACTCAATGTTATGTTATTTTATGATTTGAGTTATAATGATGGACTTTTTATTATGAATTTATTATAAAGATTGCTTTGTTATGTATTATGTAAAAAAACTGTATCAACATGTATGTAAATAGCTTGTTTGCTAATAAACGAATGACTAGTAGGCCTACTACTACGAAATACATTCGGCAGACAAGCAGACAGTGGGATACGACTTTCTTTGGGTTAGTTTTCTTCTTAGTACCAGCAGTGAGTGTAAGAGCCCGACTCAGCATTAGCGGCAGTATTTGTCTTCCGTTGCCAAGAACTCGGACCCTTGCTGTTGATTGACAGCTAGGTGTGAGCACATGCGTTCGGACCATGCCTGTGACACAGCATTGGAAGCTGGCATTGAGTCCGTGATATCACAATTGAGTTTAGAGGCAGTAAAAGATATCTGGCGAGCGGTTCGGCTCGCATTTATAAATGCTTTCGGTCAAAGGTTATGGGTCGAAAATAAGAACTAATGCTTGGGAATCCGACCCCGCTCGCTGGTATTCCTCTTGAGCCAACCAGACACAACCAAAGATGGAAGGCTACGAATCAATGGACCCCTAAATATATACAGGCCTACTCTACATATTCTAGTGTTTTCTGCACGTGTGTGGAGCAACAATACGGCCGTGTAAAAGTACTGACAGTAATGGAGGAAGAGGTTTGATGAGCCCAAATCCTCAACCACCCTGAAGGCCTATCTGGTTTCCATCTTCTTGGCAACGACAACAACTAACAATAGACTACCAATAAATAACGAAACCGAAAGGTGGCTTCGAAAGATAGTCTATTTAGAGATGCAGGAATTTAACATTATTGAAATAGACTGTTGAATCTAAATATTTTACAAGGATAATATATATATTTATACTACTCTGTTTTGTGGCAGTTTGAATCATAACATCATGTTCTATTTCATTCTTTGTCACTATGAATGTATTTTTCAGAGCATTTACCTATTTAGTGAAAATGTGCTCGATTTTCAAGATATTGAGATGAATCGAATAAAATATTATTTTTAGAAGTGTGTTTGAATATTAACTGGGAAATCAAAAGTCAAGTTGAAAAGAATTTTCATCTCTTTCCTCGAATACCTATCAACAATAAGCGGTATTCGGACAACTTCCTGCCTCAGACTAAAAGTCCGGAAGAATGTGTGATTTCCATTGGTAATCCCGTAGTTGTTGATCTAGAGTTAACAGCTCCTGTTTTCAGTAGCTTGCTTCAAAATGCTACATTTCACATAAATATCGGCTACAAAAACTAGAGATATACACTATATTCCTACAACTGTATCTATTGTCAGTTGTTGTCGTTGCCAAGACGATGGAAACCGTGATAGGGTGGGACCAGATAGAACTTCAGGGTAGGCGAGGATTTACGACAATGCATATATGACGCAAATTCACACCATTCCCATTACTACCGAGGCTCAACTAATAGCAACAGTTGATAGCCTACTATTAACAGCTTACAAAAATGGTATTGTATATGAATTAAGAAGAAAATATGTACAGAATTTGAAGAGAAAATAGCAGAACTGACTTTGAATACAGAAATAAGCTCTTGATGATTAAAGTTTTCAATTTGTATGACGTAATGCTTTGGAAGTAGGGTTCAGGGCAGGGTGTAGAATAGAGGTCTCGTATCGGCTGCTGACAACAGTGCTGCTAGTGCCACCAGGATAGCGCCAGGTGCCAGGAGGCCGGCTGACAGCTGACGTACAAGTGGTGCGCGCATGCGTGGCCCACTGGCCTCCTGTCACCTGGCGCTCGGCACGGATCCTGGTGGAACTAGCAGCACTGTCGTCGCCAGCCAAGAGACAGACCTCTCTATTCTAGACCGCACGGAACCGGAACAGTGAAATGTGTCGGGTGAAGTATCAACACGGAAAGACGTTTACGATATGACAAGCCAGAGTTGCCTGACGTTCAAATAGCCCGTTTCATATCGAAAAGTGTTCTATCCACACTATTGTACCGGTACACACATTTAGGATTTCGTACGGGAATACTTCTACCGATTGTTGTAACTTCTAAGTAATGAAGCAATCACGATTGTCCCGTTATTTTCATTCTTCTCTCGTGTTTTGCATGTGTTTGCACCACATATGCTTTGTTGGATGAGATATGTACGAAATGTAACGGAAAAACTTCAGAATGGGTTTTCTCAGAAGTGATGCAACCGGTTGCACATGAAAACCTCAAGCATGGAATTAGATGAGGACACTTGTATATGCCGAGTTTCATACTTTTGTCTGACCTGTGGAGCGCGAACCCAACAAGGAACATCATTACCCGAGGACCTTTGCTCTGAATCAGAAGCAACCCGATCTAGCGCTTCCAAGTGTCATCTCTCACTGCGAGCGTACTCAAGAGGCTGTATGCACGCTAATAGTTACAGCTAAGAACTGAAGTCCGGTAACGGGTAACTGTGGATATTTGATGAACTCTCACAATACAGTATTATCGACTTGTTTGAAGAACATCTCATCACGGCAAGCTGTCCACAGAAAGTTGAACAGCTCTTCATGTTCCTGAATTGTTTCAGGTGTGATCCGATGAAACGATTCCGAACATATTTCTAAATACGGTACTGTCAAATGTTCATCTTGTTATACGAGCGACGCCTCTTATTCCAAGAGCCTGAAGAAAGACGAGGGAGAGATGAACAAGAGCTCTGTCTGTATCCAACGTCAGCCGCCATCGATCAGCGAGTGCCGCAACTTACCAGACAGTCATGAAACTATTCATCAGTCCTTGAGGGCACAAACTGACAGAACACACGCCAGACATTACAACAAAATCACACACAAAAATACCAGCAATTTAGACTAACAACCATTTTTGCAAGCAAACTTAGTTTGATGATAATCGGAAGTAGGTGAACACGTAAGCCCGATGTCGTGACGCTCTAAGCTTGGCCATTCCAGTCAGTAAGTGAGGTGGGTACAGGTTGGAGGAAAACATACGACAGAGCACAAAAAGGAGGTGGGTTTCACAAGAGTCAACAAACTCAAGTTTCCCACAGTTACCTTTTCCACGGACTCTGAAGGAAATAACAACCAGGCAAAAATCACAGGAACATTAACAATAAATTAAAACTGACGATTTGGATCTCATCAGGCAAGTGTATTATTTATTCGAACATTCCTTCCACTCACAGAAACAAACTGCAAACTGCTTCCTGTGCAGGCTTGCCTTGGTCTGACACCAGAGTGCACTAGGCCTAGGCTTGTGCTGTCTTATGTTTTCCGTCTAACCTGTACCCACCTCATTATTTCTCATATCACTAGCTTCTCGTAGAATGTATCATCACTAAACAATATGTTCCTTAAATCAAATCCTACTTTCCAATAATGCCAGCCGGTAAAAAGTCTGGTTAGGCTCGGGACAATCCCGCACGCACGATGTGGTGATACCAACAGACTTCATCGTACTATAAACAAGGTGTGCCCACTCGTGTCTTCCGAGTGAAGTGTTTCCGGGGTCAGAATCCGAGTCCCTGCCCGTAGCGGGACTAGAGCTCTCATACCGCACTACATAAAACAACAGTGCTATACACGGCTCAGTACAATTATTATGCTAGAGGTGGCACTTGTTATGAGATTTTGTTTGTTCAACAATGTCACCGGTACCGTAGCCACTCTTATCTTCATCTAGTTCACAAGGGAAGCCGCTAAATCGCGACAGGCAAATGAGACCGTTGGAACCACAAACGCCTGCCATGTTATTAGTATGGAAGTCGATACACCTTGTTTACATTATGGTAAAATCTGTTGGTATCACTCCATGTGGTTTGATGATTGGAACTAGGTGAACGTGTAAACCCGATGTAACGTGACTAAAGGAGGGCAAGACGTCTGACGCTCTAAGCTCGGATTCTCCCAGTCGTATCTAACATTGCAACGTCATCAGTACATCGGTCACGTTGTGCTAAGGGATGCTGGTAGGTGGACCAAGTTGAATTTACAAATGTTAGGGAAGGGAATTAAACCCCAATTAAATCATAATCCACTAGGTAATAGGTACAGGCACAAGAAATACGTGAGAAAGAAATGCAAATTACCGATACTGCATGGAGTGTCCATTAGTAGGGACTCTGTACTTCAATATTTAAAAGTGAGGTACATAATATGAAGTACAGAACATATTCCATGATATTGTGTATATAGGAGAATAACCTCAGGCTTGACATATGAATTGTGTGAAAGGGAAAGAGAACCGCAGCTTACCGAGGTTCACAAGTAGATAGGCCTACTCACGGTGGAGAGCCGTTGACAGAACATGGAGAAGATTTAGACACGCGAGGTTTCGGCTGTTGCCTTGGTCACAGTAGAGTAGATAGTACTGTGACCAAGGCAACAGCCAAAACGTTGAAACCTCGCGTGTTGAAATCACCTCTGTGTTCTGTCAACGGCTCTACTTGTGAACCTCGGTAAGCTGCGGTTCTCTTTCCCTTTCACACAATTCATATGTCAAGCCTCAGGTTATTTCCTCCACACACTTGGTAGGTCACGCTCAACTCGCAAGAGCAGGTAGCAAAATCACACGAAATTGGCCAAAACAGAAAACAGCTCACCCAATATATCATCAACTACCACAACTTCTACAATGTCTACAGTATTTTTCCACCACTTTTTCACAGTTTTTGTTATAAATCGGCTGCCATTTTCATTTTCAATAGTTGCCTTCTAAACGGGCAGCCAATGAGATCACTCATTGAGATTCAGACACTAGGCCTGTTTGTTCGTGTTGCACCACCTGAACTCAAGTGTAGCTGGTGTGAAAAGGAAGTACGTCACATTACGGGGTTTGTGCAGGAAATGATACCGAAATGATGAGGTACAAACAAACACGAAATTGCCGATTTTTCGGTTCCTAGACGAGAATTTTGAAATGGAAGCAGACCCGTTGATGGAGAAAGAGATATTAAATATCATGGAATGTGATTAATGAATAGTAAATATTAATAATGACAACCCTTATTCGATTACCGTATTGTCCCGAATATAAGCCGACCCCGAATATAAGCCGACCCCCAAACTTTTAGATCAACAATTGAAAAAAGGGTTCATCTCCTTTCCACGTATATCATCACTCTTCCGAGTTAGAATTTAGTCCATTTTGTATTGCGCGCGTGAGGAAGCTATGCCAACTGCGTGTGAGAAACCGTTGAGAGGGGCCTCACGATCGTGTGTACTCGGCTAGTGCCGATGACGCGCGATCGTCATATGGCCCGCTTACTCGTCAAGGTCTGACAAGACCATGCACCTCAATGTGCCTTTGTTTATTACTGCGCGTAAAATAAAATTGATGGATAATGGAAAATGATGCTTCTCCGTGATAAAACATTTATTAAACGTGTTTTTAGTGCAATAATTTGCAGTTTCAAGTCGATTCCATTGTTAAGAGTGTGCATGCGTAGTGCGCCCAATCTTATTTCGTAAAAAACGTGTTTTTGACCGATTTTAGGCCGAGATCCGCATATAAGCCGAGGGTGACTTTTGGACTCGCAATTTCGAGAAAAACCCTCGGCTTATATTCTGGACAATACGGTATATATTTTTTCATTCTCATCAACACGAATTTAAGCGTCAACAACTAGTAAGCCAACATAGCATCCGCCTACAGCTTGATTTTGTCGCCTGCCATCTTGCACTGAACTAAGCACACCAGCTGGTGTAGAACTACCTGAACTAGTGCAAGTGAACCCGGACAAACAAACAAGAAAGTGCAAGAACTGAAGAACCAGTTCAGGTAGTGCAGGACACACAAACAGATCTAATCAGCGGCAGATTTAAAGACTCACTTGTTGGAGATGCGCGAAGGCTTGCCGTCGGAGCCGAGGCCGGCCAGCTTGCGGCAGCGGAAGTTCTCGTAGTGGACGTTGTTGGTCACGTCCGTCAGGTCCTGCAGGTGGGTCCGGATCAGCATGTTGCGCAGCGCGATGAAGTCACAGTGCTCCAGGTTCTCAACTAAACACAAAACAATGCACTTATACACTTGACTTGCATATCTAGTGCTTATTTAACAAATACACTTTTAATTAAAGGTTCAAAACTATGGCAAAAATGTCAATAGTAAATATATGTGGGCCTATAGAATGGAATTGGGATCATTAGAAATTACCAATTAATTTTGTCTTCAAAAAGTTACTTCTGATGAAATTTATAATGCATAGTATCTAGAGTAGGCTATGTACTGTAGGTCTAGCCCAACCCAAGAAAAAAGAAAATGAAATTGGTAATGTAGGCCTACTTATAATATTGTATAGAAAATAATAAAAATATCAGGTAAAACTCTTGAAAATGATTAAATATGCACTAAAAAAAGATAAATGCATATATGACAAAAATGTTCTCAAATTTGCAGATCCATGCGACAAAAGTACGCGACAGTAGCTCTCAAATCTACTTGGATTATACAATAGTCTTACAGCCTACTTCTGGAGTTTAAACATTCTGTCAATGCCTATGGGTGGATTGTGCAACGTTGTACTTAGACGGCGTCCAAGGTAGGCTGAGGTTTGAACTCATCTTTGCAATCAAGCACCGCCCCAAAACACAGGCCCGTCACGTATGACAGATTCAAAGTTTGCCAGCATTCTTAGTTCTGTGACTGACTGCAACGGGAACTAATCCTAATAAGCATATGATTGTACAAACTAGTACAGAAATCAGCTGGTTCTTGAAGTCCAATGGTATTGTTTCGTTGTAATACTGAAAGACGTTATAGTTAAAAGGAAGTCAGTTTTTCTATCCTCTGATTGGGTGAAAATTACGTCATATCAAGTTTTGACGTTCATTTGAATGAAACTCAACCTCAGTCGTATATAGTCGGAGAACTAAGAATCAGGATTAGGATTTTCCTATTTTTCTACCAGCCGTTATCTTATTATTAGGGGTGTGCGAGTTCGAGAATTCAAGTTCAAGACGAGTTCGAGTTCAAGAGAAAATCATGAGTTTCGAGCTCGAGTTTGGAAAAAAAAGGCCCCATTAAAAATTGAGTTTTTAATTGGCTCTGAGTAAAGTTCATACAGTAAACCCTCGTTCATTCGAATTCCAAGAGACCCCACACATCAGAAATTGAATTGAAAACAATTTGAATAAAAAAAAAGTTTTTTGTTTCTATAGTAGGGACTATATAGGCCTACTGTAGTGTGTGAGCATTCTCTGGCAGCCATGTGTTTGCCTTCAAGTGAAGTGTTTTCTCAACAGTTTTACAAAGAGTCAATGAATACTATCATGTCACTCAGGATATACTCATCACAGTTCACAGTGTTGAAAGAGTCTAATTAGAGAACATAAGGATTTAAAAGTGAAAAGCAATGAAGAGAGCTGACAAGGCAATTAATATAAATATTGGGGCCTAGAATGAAATGAGCAAATTATCATCTTTGCAAGCACTAGCTGGCTGATTTATTTACAGTTGATCAACTACTTATGCCCAATCCAAATAATAATCCTCTGTCAATAAAATGATTTAAATTACAGTAATAAAGATGAGGTCTGAAATATATTATCTGGAAAGTCATTTATCTTCAACAGCAAGGAGAAATGTAGTTAACTTTTCAACAGACAAGAGCATATCTTGATTATTGTCCTGGGTCTATAGGAAGTCCTTTGTTGTCAAGAATACACGCCTGTTCCCCCTTGCCATTAACACTTGGGTGTTTTGACCTGCCACATGTTTCGGGACCCCTGATCGCTAATGTTTAATGATAGGGAATATAGATTAAAAATGACTTCACATGATAAAATATTGCGTTATAATATAAATTATTATTCCTACAGAATATTAAATATTAGTAGCAACTTCTGGACCCTGAAATTCGGGAAAAAATTACCGTACATCAATTTTTTTTTCTTTTATGAACTCGAAGTTTTCGAGTTCAGCTAAATCTGAACTCGAACTCCAAAGTTCGAGTGCTCGCACAACCCTACTTACTATTGTAGTGTAGCGATTGTAGACAAGCGAACACAATTTCCCATTCTTTCTCTCAAATTCATGTCGTCCCAAGGTAGCTTCCATATTGAAGAAATGGTGCATAAAATATACGAGGGTGTGAGGTTTAATAATACTTTGATAACATATCCGCGACCCCCAGACTGGGAACCACTGGTTCAGACGGCTCCCATGTGCAGGTGTCAACTACCACCACGTTTATAGCAGACACGTCGGATTGGTCAGTACACATAGAAGAAACAGTGTTTCGCCTGCGTCTTACGCACGGTACACTACGCTCACATTTTCTCTTGTTCACAATATAGAATTCCCTTCTGGGGTCACTAACCTTTCAATGCTGTACAAACAGAGAATTGATTTACCAAGTAATTAAAAGTAAACCGTTAACGAGAACGACTTGATTCCGAATGAATCAACTCGATTGGTGATAAAAACGTGCACAGTAATTGTGTATCAACCTGACCCAATTATTATCATTTCAAATGCACATAGGATACATTAAATACACAGCTAATGTAACGTACGTGACTTCAATGAATGTTCATTAATTGTTTGAACTGTGTAATACGGTACTCAACGCTGAAGTAGTGACGTACTGATTACAAAAACAGACCCTTCGTTACTACCGCTGCCGAGCATTCTCATCCCGCAGTCAGCTGTTCTCGTCTCTTCACCAACGCACACAAGACCGTCTTTTTAGTCTTACAATAACTTACCTGTTGATAGCAAGTCCATACCCAGCAATACTATTTCCAAATGCAATGTCAAGACATTTTCATTCATTTTTCTCTGTACAAGACTTCCTTAACTACCGTCAATTTGTGGACTAGAAATTATTTTGCCTATCTCCACTCGCTGGTGAGTCGTACCTTCTGCCACGCCCCACGGATACTTCCTGCCGCGCACCTTCTTGCCGTCCACCTCGACGACGGTGTTGGAGCCGACGACAGCGAACGGGACCCGGTCTCGCAGCGCCTTGTGCTGCTTCGTCTCCTCCTCGTCCTCCGTCTCCGGGAACTCGTAGATCTTGATCTTGTGCTGAGAGATCTCGTTCAGGACCTGCGCATATCAGCTGCATCGTGACAACTTGCACATGCTTTCAGATATCAACATTTTAAAAACGAGGAAACACGGATATTTTAAATACCTTTCAGACGGTGTAAGTGATAATCGCTTTGTAGTAATATTTGTAGTAAATATGAAAACGTTCATGCGTCCCTGACTGCAAAAACATGTTGTTAATTATGCCTTGAATTTTTTTTTTACATTTTTGGCAAATTAGGTCTTTTTCCAGTTTTTTTTTTTTTAGGTCTTTTTGACTTTTTTGCTTCAATTTCTTATTGTGAAGCCTTTTCAGCCAATAATTGACTTCTCATTCACTTTTCAAAATTCATTTTTCACTTTTCAAATACACATTCATTTAAAATGACTGGAATATATTCACTTCCTTATTTAAATATCAACTAAAAGTGTACACGCAAGTTTGATTTTTGGTCAAAAAGGTCAAAAATCTACCGTATTGTCCCGAATATAAGCCGAGGGTTTTTCTCGAAATTGCGAGTCCAAAAGTCACCCTCGGCTTATATGCGGATCTCGGCCTAAAATCGGTCAAAAACACGTTTTTTACTAAATATAATTGGGCGCACTACACATGCACACTCTTAACAAGGGAATCGACTTGAAACTGCAAAATATTCCACTATAAACACGTTTAATAAATGTTTTACCACGAAGAAGCATCATTTTCCCATTATCCATCAATTTTATTTGACGCGCAGTAATAAACAAAGGCACATTGAGGTGCATGGTCTTGTCAGACCTTGACGAGTAAGCGGGCCATATGACGATCGCGCGTCTTCGGCACTAGCCGAGTACACACGATCGTGAGGCCCCTCTCAACGGTTTCTCACACGCAGTTGGCATAGCTTCCTCACGCGCGCAATACGAAATTGACTAAATTCTAACTCGGAAGAGTGATGATTTACGTGGGAAGGAGATAAACCCTTTTTTCAATTGTGTATCTAAAAGTTGGGGGGTCGCCTTATATTCGGGACAATACGGTAGTAAGCATAAAGAATTAGGCCTATAGCTATAAACTAGTACAGAAATCAGCTGGTTCTTGAAGTCTAATGATTTTGTTTCGTTGTAATACTGAAAAACGTTATAGTTAAAAGGAAGTCAGTTTTTCTATCCTCTGATTGGGTGAAAACTACGTCATATCAAGTTATAGCCCCCTACGTACAGAAAAATCAATGTAAAATCCAAAAATTTCATAGGTACCGTATTTACACGCATATAAGACGCACTTTTTTTCCATTTTCAAGTCATCAAAAAGTCACATGCGTCTTATAAAGGTAAGTGGCCAAAAATCTGTCACAATTTGCGATATATTCACGCGCGCTCGCTGAAAACTGTTTTTCTCTGATGTAAAAACATGCAAAAACAGTTCCCTTGAAACACTGCCCATTGTCGTCCAGTGTTAAAGCATAGGGCGAACCCACAATCATTGTCAGATTGTATGCAGAGATGGTGGTCCATATTAAAGCAATATTGTCATATAATATTGTCCTAAATGTGTCAACAAATGATAACAAACATACTCATAAAATATCCTTATGCCTTTTTCCTCCATTAAAGGTCAGGAGGTCAGACTCTGGATCATGTTACACTGAATACCAAGACAAACACTTTGACACATCTGTTTATCATCAGTCAACAACACTTGCCTCTAAGTGTGCTATATGGGTGATAACTGAGTCTATAGGGCGCTACTCTTTCAACACTATAGGATGGATAAAAATGAATCTAAACTCTGAAGATGTATTATCAATATTGTTTATTGTCTAATAGAGTGGATCTGATATAGGGTAAAGGGACTGGAACCTTCTTTTGTGGTTACAAGGTCTCCTGAACATGTTTATGACACCAAATATTGGGAATATGATACTGCGTCTTATGTAAGTAAACAAAAAGGTTTCCAAAAATGGAACCTGAAAGTAGGGGTGCGTCTTATAAGCCGGTGCGTCTTATATGCGTGTAAATACGGTACTTTTTTTTATTTGAAATGTCTTTTTCTTCACTTTTCAAGGTACAATTTGCCTGCATTTTGGCAGTTTCAGAGGTCTTAAACATACAGTAAACCCTCGTTAATCCGAAATCGAAGGGACCTAAAAAAAATGATTTCGGTTTATAAAAATTCGGATTAACCAAAAATTCATTTTTCCCGCTCAGAATATAGTTAATTTCGTATTGCGCGCTAGAGGAAGCTCTGTCACCGGCTGAGACTACGTGATAGATCCGTTGCTAAGGGCCTCGCTGATCGTGTGTACTCGGCTATCTCCGTGACGCGCGATACTCATATGGCCCGTTTCTATTGGCGCTCGGCCGTCCCGAGTCGGACGGACGAGTGTTCCGAGCTCAGACTTCGTCAAGGTCGACTGCATTCGGTACACAAAGCATGGAACAGCTGAGCATGCTTCCACTCATTCTTACGCGTCAAATAAAAAGGATGGAAATTGGGAAAACAGTGATAACTTCACGGAATTCACTCGGATTATTTCGAATTATCCAATCCGAAATCAGTGTTGAAGCTATTGAAGGGACGAAATATTAGTTCGAATTACGGTTTAACCGAAATTCGGATTAACCATATTAATTAACATTGAAATGCCTATACTTTCGGCCGGGGACCGCTGGCAAGTTCGAAATATGTCAAATTTCGGATTAACCGAGTTTGGATTAACGAGGGTTTACTGTACTAGCCCTAGTGATGACTATACATCTCATATTGCCTAATTGTCGGGCGTTTATGCTTTAAACATGTGTATTTTCAAGCGTATATGCCTGACAGTCAGGCAATTCGAGATACACCATCTTGAAGGTATTGAAAATACAGTACCGGTATCCGTGTTTCCTCGTTTTCAGTATTTCCATTTCTCGTACCGTTCAAAAGTGATCACCAAAAAACTGATATTCCGCTCAGTCGACTGCCACGGACTCTCGATTCTCTATCTATCTTCAACCGTTAACAATTCATATCGTTGAGTGTTACAAGCCAGATCCCTGAAGGTCGAGTCCCGTTCTCCAATCTTTTTCAGCTGCCGTCATTGATTACACATCATGAACGAATAGAAATATTGTATTAACTATCCAAATCTAGAGAACCTTTATAAGACTAATAGATGCTCTCTATCTAGAAGGCACTCAAGTTCTAGCCTACGTCAACTTCTTTCATTTCACTGTTGTGAGTTTAATTTTCTTTGGAATATTAGAAATGGAAATACTTCATAGTTATTTATTCATTCAGTTTTGAAGATTTAGCTCAAACATAATACAAAGAGGGTAAATGGAAAGTGACAGAAGGACTGTGACAAGGTTTTGTCTCCATCCCACTTTTGGCATTGAAGAAGCAGGTTAAAAACTACATTGTTTCGTGAGTAATGACTACTTTTCATTCCTTAATCTATGCAAGATAATCCTACGTCGTTTACCAAGCTGAGAAATATTCGTGCTATTCAATATTAATCAATCACTCTTTCAAATTATTACGTGTGCACCATTTTTGGTATTATTTAAAAACTGCAACCGATAGGGGCATTGTGGATCCATAGAATATATCAATCAACAAACAGCCCATGAAACAGCATAGGCCTACTGGTGTGTTAATGAATGCTTCATGAACAAGAACGTGATTCATTTTGTTACGTCATTGAATGAACTGAGATTCTTCAAAGTATTTTCAAATGTTTGTACATTTGCTGATAAATAAATATCACTTTTTTTTTTTAATAATCATATTTTGGAATTTACATGGTAATTTCACAACACTAGGAATGAGGTGAAGGGAATGAAGGAGACGGCAAAAAGATTGCGACAAAAAGAGTGCGGCCAATAATATCAATCGGGGTAAAATGATCGCACATACGTAAGGTCGCAGAAACAAAAATAGCGCAGGCTAAATAATCATGGCGACCAAATGATTGAGGATAAAAGTTTGCGAACCAATAATCCTAGTAAATGGTCGTCGTTATCATTTTGTCTGCAATTACCGGTATATCGTCGCTGTTTGGCCTAACTAACGATTTTTGAGAAATTCGCTTTTGTGTGTCATTTTGTTCATAAAAATGTCCCGCGTATTTTTTTTCCCAAAGGGCATATCTCTACAGTGATACATTAGAAAGATATAAGCATTTCAAGTAATTAAAATTGTCCGTTTTCTATCCCGTCAACTGCCAAAAGGGCGTAACCCCCATGAGAGTAATGTTGAAAATTTGAAAGGGCCTATCTGTGTTGTGCGCTTCAAGATTATCCGCCAGAGAGGCCTATTTCCTGTGAGGCAAATGGACAATCTCAGAAATATACGACCCTCCAAAAAGGCCCAACTGATATTTCTTCACCATGCAGAAGGGTTTCGTTACAAAATACTCAATTAAGTCTTTTATAATAAATTACCCAACTTGATATTTATTCATCACCAACAAACCATTTTGTTGACAGTTTTTGGTAGCAATATATAAGGGGAATAGTGGAAACGTACTTGTTTCTTGAAGAGCGCGCACTCCTCGGGGGTCATTGTGTCTGCCTTGGCCAGCACGGGGATGATGTTGACCTTGTCGTGCAGCCGCTGCATGAACTCCACGTCCAGCGGCTTGAGCCCGTGCCCCGACGGCGCGATGAAGTACAGGCAGCAGTGCACGCGGCTGTCCGACACGGACTTGCGGTTCACGCGCGACTCGGCGTTCAGGTACTCCTCGTACTTCGACTCGATGTTCTCGATCACCGGCTGCCAGCTGGGGACAACCCGGTCATATCCATCATCAACATCTCGACTACCGGTACTTCTCAATATAAATATACCACTTTCTACGCAGTAACAATATAACGCAATGGATAATATAAACTTTCACCGCAACTTTTTGTGACAGATCTTAATATGTCTATAAATATTTGCTGGAAGTGATTGGGACTTGAACTCGATGTTCTTGATCATGAGCTGCCGGCTGATGACAACCAAGGACTGTTGTGACAAACGGAAGCGTGAGAGAGGAAATATAACGAGGCAAACGCAGCAGAGGCGTTGTCAGATGAGCCACATATCTGAATGGAGTATAATCGAAAACTTCAAACACCTCGACTCATTTAAAATATAATTTGGTTATCATCGAATCTAGGGAGCCGTGAGTCTCGCAAATATTTTTTTTGCCACTATTTCCATCTTTTTGAAGAATAAAAACCATCTGTAAAATTAATTTCCTCAAAACGATTAATCCGAATTGCATTCAAAATCGTAATAATATGCATCATTATGTGTTCAGGTTCAGGAGAAATTTGAATTTATTTGGACGTATTTAATTTTTCACATTTTCTTGCTCAGCCCAATGTTATGGGGATTTAAAAACTTTGAGATGCTATTTCTCAAAAAATGGTCCAATCGTTTCGTCCCAAAACCTCTCCAGTTCCAAGTTGGATAAGTCTACTTGTACAGAACAAGTTGCACTGCTTACAAACAGACACAGCTCCGTAAGAGCGGGACGGAGGGCATCGGAACAGAGCTGATACAGTATCGGGATATAAGATAAAAATGTGAAGTAAAATATCTTCTACCTTCGCACTAATGCTGAGATAATGCAGAGTTATTATTCATTTGTTAGATAAGCAATAGCAAAGACCTCCATCCCACTCTCATGGAGCTTTGTCTGGTGTTTATAAGCACTGCACACGTCGCAGGGTTTGACTGTTTCTGTACACGCAAACTTATCCAACTCAACTAGCAGAGTAGATAGCACAGGACGACTGCGGCCGTTACACGTTACTGTTGTCATTTGATTCATTCATTACAACGACCCCACCAACAGCCAGGTTATATGGGGGAGCGGGTGATGATGAACGACCCACGCCCGACCTGACTTCGGTTACTACTGCTAGCGATGAGTGACCGAGTCTGTTACCAGTTGCTGTTGTCGACGGCATCCCCGAAGCCCGGCGTGTCAACAACGGTCAGCGTGAGGTTCACACCGTTCTCCTTGAGCAACACCTTGCTCGTCTCCACGGCAACGGTCTTCTTGATGCGGTGGGACGGGCCGGGGTGCTCCGACGCGTAGATGTCCGCCAGGAACATGGAGTTGATCAGGGTGGACTTGCCGAGACCAGACTCCCCTGCAGCACAGTACTGGATATTAGACAAGAATATACTCTTCACTGGAGTCAAGGTCACAACACGAGAGGTGAAGCTCACTTGACGTGAATCAGCTTACAACAGGTTGTATCAAGGAAATATCTCATCATGATTCACTCAAAAAGACATTAGGGCCTACACAAATTTGCATTTATAGTTTAGATACATTCAAGAAACAATGTAAACACATCTGTGATTGCTCCTAAATCACTGATTCTATACATTAACTATCTTTTTTTCTCTCTCTCTCTCTCTCTCTCTCTCTATATATATATATATATATATATATATATATATATATATATATATATATATATATACAGTATACACCATATAGATATGCTATATGAAAATGTGTATATGGTATTTAGCGGAAATCAGACGTTGTCATTTTGACAATGTTTTTCACAGCAGCATCAAGTGTATCTACTTTTTATTATGACATTCATATACTGACACATAAATTGTAAACAGTCATTTCAATGCATTTTTTTTTTTTTTTTATTATAAACTGTCATCTTCACGTGACCCAAATCGGTCCAGTTCTCTCGTGGAAACGTAATCCTAGACCTATATTCTTACAATATATATCAACAAAGAATAGGCACAAGTTCTCACTCTACATGACCTTTCCGACAGAGTTCAGTACGCTGAATCCAATTAAAATATGGCGCAAGCGAGCGTTTCAAATATGTCCCATCGTCTTGGGCGTAAGCAGCATGAGAAAAACACTTAGGGTACCAAGCTACATCCAAATTCTAAATTTGAAGTAGAATTTCGTATTTGTTTCGAGCGTAGCCAGAATAAGAAACAACATCTCAAAGAATTAATACGCAGGGTTATGTACAAACTGAAAATGTTCAGAATAATATTATGTGTACGCACAATGGTGACAATAGAAACTAATTGAAGTGGCAAGGTGTTTCTCAGCTGTTGAACAGTTTGAGGATGGCGCTCACACTAGTCATCTCACAACTTCACGCAAAATGCCCCAGGCAAGTACAATAGGTGCACTTTCCGCTGAACGACCCCACCCGCAGCTAGGTTATACGGGGGAACGAGGTAGAGCTGCACGAATCAGGGGAGTGAGGCTCGTTAGCGGTTCGTTGTTCGTTCGAGGGAACTTCCCGACGTAGTGTTACCAACAGACCTCATTATCATATGAACAAGGTGTCCGACTCCCATACTAATAACATAACTGGCATTTGTGCTTGCTTGCGGACAAATCAGAGCCAGCGGTCCCGCTTGCCTGTCGCGATTCAACGGCTTCCCTTGTGAACTAGATGCAGATAAGAGTGGATAACCGGCACATGCAGCGCAGTGGTTAACGCGCTCGAGGGCTTTCGGACCCGGTTCGATCCCCGCCGCCATCCATCCTTTTCAGGGTTTTTCATGGTTTCCCTCTGTAGTCTATGCTAATGCCGGGATGGTTCCTACAATAGGTCGGCGACGACCGCATCCTTCCCACTATCCTTCCCATTACCCAAAAAACTTCATCTCATCATCTCATTAATCATCCATCCGACGCCATTAGATCTGCGCTATCATAACAGTGCGTCGTTTAACCCAAGATAAAAAAGAGTGTCTACGGTATGGGGTACGGGTGACATCGCCGTGAAAGACAAATGCCACCTCTAACTCTGCCACATGCTGAATGTTCCCAACAGACTGTAGAGGAGCGTAAAGCAGAGACGATGATCAGCAAGTCATTTCACATCTGACATTTTTGTGGCATTATAAAAATGACATTTAAATGTTGTGACCCAGCAAAGTCTGCCATGTAAAAGTTGATGTGATGATAAGGTGAGATCTTGTAGGTCATATACATCATGATTTGAAATGAAAACTACAGAACACGGTAGGTGTTTTACAGGCTGTATTGAGACATTGACCGTCTTGAAGGTTCATTTGTAATGTAGTTTGATTGCACACTTCACGAGAGCGCAGCCGTACCAGGTGTCAACACCAGAATAGCAAGGGTCACTTACTTATAACCAGGCAAACGCAGCATATGCGTTGTAAGATGAGCCAGATATCTATCAAGTATTTAATAGAAAACTCTACACACCTTGATTTCATATAAAATAT
This sequence comes from Brachyptera putata, assembly GCA_907164805.1. NCBI lineage: Eukaryota > Metazoa > Arthropoda > Insecta > Plecoptera > Taeniopterygidae > Brachyptera > Brachyptera putata. The sequence continues at coordinate 1,625,779 of OU015462.1, read as the reverse complement.
ACTTCATTTGATTACTATACAACCTAGGAAGCCTTGAATTCATCACTGAAACATTTTTCTGCTATAATTTCTATATTCGATGAATAAAAAACATTCATTAGGCCTACATTATTTTCTTCAAAACAGCTGGTCCTAATTATATACCATTTTTTTTAAATGTGTATTATTTTCGTGTTCACATTTGAGGAAAATTAGAATTATATTGTAGAGATATCATTTTCAAATTTTTACCGCCCAGCCCAATCTTATGGAGTGATAGAAACTTCGAGATGATGTTTCTCAAAAATGGTTCAACAGAAATGACCCAAAAACTACACAACTCCAAGTTGGATAAGTTTGCGTACACAGAACAAGTTTCATGTCGATCAGTCAAACTCTGCGGCCTGTGCGGTCTGAGCTCTATCAGAGTGGGATCTAACGCTCGTCTAAAAATACTCGTTCAATCCAAACCCAAATCCAAGTTTCACAATAAAAGAGCTCAAGGCATCTAATAATGGGAAAATCTACTTGTAACAAATAGTAGCTAGATTGTGAGTCAACTTATGCAGTGAACTGATATTAGAGGCCTAATGATGAAAAGGAACCAATTACTTGGCTCTAGGTACATGAGGAATGTTCATCTCCACCCATCGGTCTACTGCTCTGGAACGTACCCCAGTGAACTTGTGAGTGGACACAAAGAGGGGCATTAACTGAGTCACCAGGCAGGACACCGACAGCGTGGTCATTTCTTCACCCGTTCTCATGCTACAGGTACTAGCTTCCAATCAGGATTATTATATTTCATCATTTTATTCATTATTATTTCATTTTATTCATTTTTTTATTTTTTATTAATTGATATATTATTATGAGGGATGAGTCAGATTTCATCTATTAAATTAGATTGCTTTGGTAAGATGAATACTTTGTTAATAGCATTACTATCATCAGTCAAAACTTTTGAAACCGTGTCTTCAATTGCTAGTTGTTTTATTATATTATTATATTTGATTCATTGTGTTAATGTGTTCAACGGTCAACACCTCATTACATGTGTCGCGAAGAGGAAGAATTGTTCCCGGTGTTAACAGGAAGGCACGCGTGAGCAGTGAATGCCCAATTCACAAACATTTCACAAACAATTCAATTGTAGGTTTAATTTCATGGAGCTTGTTGCTTATTTCTTTGTCCCACACGGCGTGAAGTCAAAGACAAGCTAATAGCGGATGGGTATCGGGGAAGGAAGGACCACGAGTTTAGGATATTGAGAAGGGCTCTGAAGACAGCGCAGGGCAATTACTCTTCACTGGGACGAGAGATATTAGAATGGAACTCATAAAGTCCTGAGGTTTTCAAGTTGCCATTGCCTAGTGCAAAGGCATTCAGCAGCCGAGTTAGGTTGATTTTCAAAGTTTGAGCTGATAAAATTAAGACATAAAATTATATTAGACATATTATTCCAATATAGTCACTATATTATGTATTGTGAACTCTATTATTTTCCTAGCTATATTTAGATGAGCGTAGCGAAGATTTTCATTCCATATACCGAAAAATTTTGGGCTTGTTTTTTTTTTTTTTTTTTTTTTTTTTTTTTTTTTTTTTTTTTTTTTTTCTTTTCGTGTAATTTTGTACGCGGCATACAGGTCAGGAGAAAGTTTCAATCAACTCGAAACTTTTTTTACAAATTGGTGTTATACCAGAATAGGTTGGGATTGTTTTTCAGAAAAATCGGTCAAACGGATTTTCCGGAAAAAAATCGGAAAGTATGGAAATTCCCCATAAGAATAGGCCAGGGGAGAAATACTTGGAATTTTATTTTTTTCAAAAGCTCTCAAATTTATACTGAGTGTGGAAAGAACTATCATACACATTTTAAGCGACTTATGGAACAATCGGATGTGAAACAACGAAGAAAACTCATTTTTAATGTACTTTTTTACACATCAATAAAAGCAATTAAGAAAAGCAATTAAGAAACTATTAAATGTGAGCAACAAGTGTCACCAATAAATTAAAACGTTTAAAATCTGTGATGGATATGAAGAAGGCACTGGTTTAATTGTTTGGAAACCAAGGTCCATATACCAACAGGCAGCCGTGGTTTTTGAACTTTTGAAGTGATCCATGGCCTGTATATGTACATTGAGCTGACAAAATGTTCTTAATTCTACATTTCCATACTTCTAAGCTCATCTCACAACGCATATAAGGCGTTTTCCTAGTACTTATAATTAGGCCTTTGCTGAGAAGAGAAACTCGGACACTGTATTGTATAATACCAATCTGTTTTAATAAAGAATAATATTAATACTAATAATAACACTTTTGGACCTTTGGCAAATAGTTCTAGGGCGTAGTTAGTTGATTGGGAAAGCACTTGTGGGTCTGAACCAAGACTTACCGACTAGCATGAGCGTGAAGTCGAACCCTCTCTTGACAGCTTTCCGGTACACCTGGTTGGGCAGGTTGGCAAAGCCTACGTAGCCGTCCAGCTCTTTGGTCCGTCTCTCGGGCACTTTGTCTCTCTCGAGCTTGTTGTAGCGGTCCTTGTTGTCGGCATCGCCCTGGCTGTCGGCCGCCCTCTTGGCCAGCGCCTCCTTGACGGCCCCGGGCACGGGCGCGGGCAAGCCCCCGGGCACGGGCACGCCCCCGGGCGCGGGCGGCTCGCTCTTGAAGAACAGCTCGCGCTTACTCTGCAGCTGCAACAACCAAGCAATGCTTCAAACTTGATACATGATCATTGTTCGCCAAATAAGGGGGTACGTGCGTAGTGCTTATAAAATGGAGAAATTCACCTCAAAAGTCACTAATTTAATTTTCTGTTCAAAAACCAGTGTGGGCCTAATGAATGAAAAGTTCACATCTCCAAGATAATTTTATGCTCTTCAATTAATATGACATTCTATTTCAGTGAATTCAATCAGTTTTGAGATAACACGTCAATGAGTGAAGAGAATGTGATGAAATTAATTGACCTATTATCTCAAAACTGGTTGAATTCACCAAAGTAAATGTCATATTAATTGAAGAGCATAAAATTATCTTGGATATGTGAACTTTTCATTCAATTACACTGGTTTTTGAAAATAGAAAAAAATAGTTAAGATACGTTTCTCAATTTGTGTAAGCACGACGGTGCATGCACTCCCTCCACTTGGCCGCCTTGAGATGTCTAGGGGAAAGACTATGTACACATTCAGGGGTTAAATAGCATCATTCATATTAATGGATCTTCACTAAATGTGTGGGTAGTTATTGGTAAATTGTACTCCTTAGTAATCTTATTTCAAGTCATTTGAAAATGTCCTATTCCGGGCCTATACGCATGCATATAAAGCCGAGCTGAGAAGCGAGACTTGCGAGCCCTGCCACGCCTCAAGCTGCTGATGTCACTTCCTGGCTCCATTGACACTTCCAACTATCAAGCTGCTGACACAAGTCGACACATTCATCTTTAATTGTTTGTCATTTTCAAAAACAAACATAATTGTATGCTCTTCAATTAATATAACATTTTATTTTTGTGAATTCATTCTGTTTTGAGATAATACATCAATGAATGTCATCACATTCTTTTTAATCATTGACGATATTATCTTCTAACTGATTGAATTTCACTGAAATAGAATGCCATATTACCGGTAATTAAAGAGCATAAAATTAACTTGGAGAGGTGAGCTTTTCATTCAATTAGGCCTACACGACTTTTTAAAATGGAAAAAAAGTAAAGATGGATTTCTCTATTTCTTTAAGCACCGTGCACCGTGCACTCACCCACTTGATGTCACAAGTGCAGTTATTGGATCGTGTATTATTTGTATTGTTGGCCGCGGCTCGTTCCTTCTCTCGTTAGTAGGGCTGGGATGTTTATGCACTTAGGCACTTGAAAATGCACAAATGTTCCCAAATATATAGGTTCAATAAAATGTTCGTTTTCATAATCAGGGAAGTCTGAATCATATCTATCCATGAACGAGCATGTGATGAAGGATCCTAGCCTCAGACATTAGTGTCATGTTCCTCCGGTAGGCCTACTCTCTCTTATCTGGCTGCACCAAGACCGTTATCTCGCTCATCAATCATCAGCTGATTCAAGCCACTCAGAACGACTGATGGCTACATTCCAACAATTTATCATTTGGGGAATATTCACAGGGATTTTCCCGGGAATATTCCCAATATGGGAATTTTCGGGGAATATGTTTCATTTCTTGTTTACACTACTCACTATAGAATGAAAAACACAGACAAAAATGTATACCAAAGTACCGTTATTCTTACTTCATTTATGGCTGCCTATATTGTGTATGGGTTAATACAACTTACAGGAAGGTTACGCATGAAATACAAAACTATAAAGCGTACTTAAATTGTTGGTGTTCCAAGTCCATATGAAAAGTAATGACAAAACATTACATGAAAACAAAAAAGGTATTATGAATCTTCTCGCCTGAGGCCTGACAAGGCAGTACGGTCGTGGATTCTGAAAACCCATCATTCGAGGCATATTGCTCAGTTATCCAACTAACTGCTACACTAGACTCCAGGTCCATGTACCAGCAGCTGGACTCGGGTCGAGCTTGTTCTTGCTACGAGTCATTGAAATTGACGAAAGATTACCCGATTTAACTAAAACCCAATCAACCTAACCTGAACTAATTTATTATAAAAAACTAATACGAGTTAATCTTAATCACCAGTTATACTCTACAACAGTGACTTCCTGGAAATGGACACTTCGCGGAATTGTGGATTATTGATCAAATTCACAAATCGATGTAATTCCAATGTGAAAAACATTTCCGTCCCTGGCGACAAAACATATAGATCGTACATTAATTAGGCCTTATACTATATCAAGATGTAGGGATACCAACAGATATCATAATATAAAGAAGGTGTACTCATTCGCGTCTTCCAAGTGTAGTATTTCCCGGGTCAGAATCTGAGTCCATGGTCCCACTGCCTGTAGCGCAACTAGCGCTTTCATACCGAACTACATAAAACAACAATGCTATGCACGGCTCAGTACAATTATTATGCTAGAAGTGGCATTTGTTTTGAGATTTTGTTTGTTCTACAATGTCACCGGTACCGTAGCCACTCTTATCTACATCTAGTTCACAAGGGAAGACGCTAGGTAAATGGGACCGTTGGCTCTGATTTGTCCCAAAGAATTCACAAATGCCTGCCCGGGTCGCGGGCCACACTACGATTTGTCGGCGCGATGATTGGGTCTTCCCGCCGGCTGTGGGCGGGAGACCGCGTTACGCCGTGCGTAATGGCTTGAGGGGTAGGGAGGGAGGGGGGTCAGAGGACGGGAGGGCATGGCGCACTCGGGTCGCAGTGACCTTGACAACAACCAGCTTGGGTTAGTGCGTAGTGAGGCTGTGCGTTCAAGGTATAGGCACAGCGATAGTTATAACAATAGTAGTGGCAAGTATAGAAGAAACAGAGAGAGAGCGCGCCCGCGTTTTCAAACACGGGGCTAAGGCTAGTTTATATAATATTTGAAAAGTAACAAATAAAGTGGCATTGCATGGGTATCGAACCCGGGCTTCCAGTGTGGCAGGCAGCCACTATGAGCATATCTGACCAATCAAGGAGCCACACGCATCCGTCGTGGGGCCCGCGACCCGATCAGGTCATCTGATGGCCTGCACACGTGTTTACACGTTCAAGCACGGCCTCGACGAGGAAACGACTGATGTACAACATTCTCTGAACGTGACGGATACCATTCACCATGCACACGTCCTAGACACGAACATTCTCGTCCACGTGTCTATATATAGCTGACTCGGCAAACGTTGTTCTGCCATCGGAGTGATTTTTGTTAATGTTGGTTGGTAATGTAAAAATAAGGTGCCGGAAGGCGGATTAGGCGGTATCTAGCGTGTACTGTTGCAAATGCTGGTGAGCGCGGCGGACCTTGAGGAAGGCCGTCAATGTCATTGTACAACGCTATTACTGGTGTTGTCCTTGAAGTGACAATGTTTGGATATTGCTCATAGGAGAAAGCTCGGCGGAAAATCTCGTATATTTTAGGACCTTCTACCAGCCCTATCGAATGTGCGTGAGGAATTTCACGACACTCGGTCGAGCCGTTTCGGACGAGTTCATCGTTCAACATGTGACACGAGCTTTTTATATATGATATATATATATATATATATATATATATATATATATATATATATATGTATCACCGCCAACAGTGCTGACAATCGCACTGGACTTGCACATCAAACCATGGCCCCCAAGACAGCTGACCCAACGATGCCCCCACACCCCTCCCCTGTAGTACCGGCAATCACCGCTAACAGTGCTGACACAACATGCAGGTGTCGTCTCTATCGACTTGCTGTTCGTCGGAAGCCTCAAGGGCTGTCGGCTGGACCTGAGAGCAATCTTTTCAAGAGGCCGTGGCAGTGACTGACGCGCTATGAGATGGATAGTTGCCACACCGTCTGGAAGGTATTGCAAGGAACTGTGTCAGAATGTCGTCATCTCACACCGTTCAGAGGTTATCACCAAACACGTGCTATTCCGCTACATCGCCTGCCATGGCCTCTTAACCGACGCCGACTATTACAATCATCCGTTTGCTTAAGGACCCCACCAACAGCTGGGTTATACGGGGGCACGAATGAACGGATGATATTGAAACCATGTGTGATAGGTGAAAGGACGTTCACAAAAACTATGCTTTATGCGGGACTCGAACCCACGCCCAACGGTGACCTCAGTTTCTGGAGCGGTCAATTATCATATATATAAATTTATATTCATGATTTTTCATTATGATTAATATTTGTTAAATGTATAATAGTCAACATTCATTTGAATGTGTGTGTCGGGTCGCTAGTCCATTAGGTTCTGGCATGTTGAAAACACAAGGCTTTCTTTGTATTGAATATTAATAACCACGATACGCTGATGATGAATTACAGCCCAATTAAAACAGTAAGTTATGCGAGCTCCTCAAAGCTCGGTCTCCTTCACATCGTATAATCACGGCTGAGATCTATTGGCGGCAGGGGACGACATGTTATTTCATCGCGTGCCATGGACTTCAACCCATCTCAGTCAGGATGGTTGGCCAGGGATTAGGTTTTAAATGAAAATGAAAAGGAACCGGAAACGCACCTTCAAGTGAACCATTCCCCCCACACCAACGCCACTTCAAAAATATCGTGACAAAAGACAATCGTGCACGGTGCTTATACAAATCGAGAACTTCACATTTACTAATTTTTTCTTCATTTTCAAAAACCAGTGTAATTGCACGAAGAGTTCACATCTCCAAGATAATTTCATGCTCTTTAATCAATTAATATGACATTTTATTTGTGTAAATTCAATCAGTTTCGAGTTGATACGTCAATGAATTTCATCACACTCTTTTTATTCACTAGCGTATTATCTTAAAACTGATTGAATTCACTGAAATAGAATGTCATAATAATGAAAGAGCTTGAAATTATCTTAGAGATGTGAAGTTTTTATTGAATTACACTGATTTTTGAACATCCTTAAATTACACTGATTTTTGAACCTCCTTAAAACGTATTTAAAAGAATTCGTAATCATCATCACCTTTATTTAAGGATAACTACTTATAAAAAATGATAATTTTAAAAACCTCAGGGTGGGAAAATATTTATTCATCTGTTGAAATTATACTGTATTGCAAAAGTAGGGAGCGAATGTATAAAAATCCAGCCTATCCTTGATTTGAACTGGAACGCGCGTACCGGTTTCAAGAAAGGAGCCGGAACGCCGTTCGTTCCAGCCCTGGCTCCAGGCTTGTAGCCAAGTGTTCGGTTCTAGGCTTGTAGCCGGTGTTGACGCTCGAGTCAGTGGCTTGACAGCTGTAAACGTGCACGGGGTAGAGATAATCGAGCTGAGAAGTGACAGATTGCGAGTGGTGGTGCGGCCAGTAAAAGACGAAAAGCCTCAGTCAAATGGCACAAGATTTGTCCCTCGAACATGACTGGGAAGAAAGTGACTCGACGATGATACGAGAGGTTATTTCATCACGAGGCCTTCAGGTACCATCACAGTATTCACACAAACGACGGAGGTAGACCTCCACCAAAGGTTGCCTAGGAGACAGTGGCTAGCACGCTCTCTGACCCCGGTGTCTCAGCTGCATGTGTATTGTGCCTTGTCAACTGCAGGCCGAGGCAGGCGACTGAGCGGAATACCAGTGGGCAGTGTTTTGGTGATTACTTTCGAATGGTATGAGATATCGAGGCACAGATATTTTCAATACCTTCAAATGGTGTAAGTAATAACTATTCATCTCGAATCGCCCAAATCGTCAGGCTTATACGCTTCAAAGTACACATTTTTGAACCGTATACGCGTGACAATTCGACGTTATGAGATACAGTTGTCACTTACACCGTCTTGAAGGTATTGAAAATATCTGTGTTCCCTCGTTTTCAGTATTTCGATATCTCATACCATTCGAAAGTCATCACCAGAACACTGATATTCCGCTCAGTCGACTCCCACGCATGCGCGGTGCTTACACAAATAGAGGAATTCATCTGGAACCCAATACTTCCACGAGCACGAACCAGTGTCACTGTCATTCAATAAAAAGTATCCATCTACAAGATTTGTTTCACTTCAAGTAATATGACATTCTATTTTTGTGGATTCAATGAGTTTTACGTCATCACATTCCTGGTATTCATTGACGTAGTACGGTATCTTATAACTGAATGCATTCTCAAGAATAAATTATGATATTGATTAGAGAGGGCTTGAAGTCGATATACTTGTTCCGATAAGGAAATCGTGGTGCTGAATTTCCCTGTTTGTACAAGGACCGTGCGTGATCTGATTGTCGTCATGACAACGACCCTGAGAGAAACGGATGCTGGCAACGCAATGAGAACGGACGCACTTGGTTCTGTGAACGCAGGTAGCGCTAAAGGCCCATTCACAATGCGACGCTAACTGAAACTTCTAGCGTAAGCGTGAACGTATGAAATGTTTGGCTTAGGGGAAGTGACTTGCCTATCCACAATGCTACCTAGGTCCGAGCTTTCGCGTTACAAGTTAACGTTCAACGTAAGAAGCAACCAATCAGAAAGCCGAGTCGATCGACCTTGAAGAAGGGCGCGGGAACTGGAGACACCGACAACAGAAAAGAAATTGTGATTGGTTGGTTTTTCGCGTATGCGGTTACTTGCTAGTCTATTGTGAATAGAGGCTTCAGACATTACGATAGCTAGGCGGCAGTGATGGAACATTGAAGATTTTCAATGCAAATTTATTGAAATTTTCAATGAAAATTTTCAATAAATGTTCAATTCATTGACAATTTTCTATGAATCCAATGGAATAGGCCTACACTGAACTCACTGAATTCATTCTAGTGATTTTTTTTCAATGATTTTCTCAAAAAATCGTTGGGTTTCATTCAATTGATTGAAAATGTTCAATGCACAATCATTTAAATTTTCAATGTAAATGGAAGTTATTTAGCCTAAATGTTCAAAGAAAATTTTCAGTGAAAATTTCCAACATCTTTCCTAATTTACTTTTCAAATGGGATATTACAAAGGAGTACTGGTCCAACCTACATTCAATTTATTTTCCCTATCCTAGACAATTTTGTATCTAAATGCAAACTGGAAATACATGTGGTGGTTCAGCAAATCATTGCAAAAAGTGAATTCAAACGCCAACTTCTTCTGTAACCATACACAAACTCGTACCCCCGTATAACCTAGCTGTTGGCGGGATCGTTAAGCAACATTAAAAAAAAAAAAAAAAAAAAAAAAAAAACGACTTGAAAATAAAATAAAATGAAAATTTTCAAGCTCTCGAAAATTTTCATGAAAATTTTCAACGAAAAAAATATTCATGAAAATTTACATCACTATTTTGAGGGTCCATGGTTCCACTCCCGACGCTGTTAGTTCTGTTCTAGCAGAATTGCTATCAAATGTTGACTCGAGCCCAGGGTTGTGGTTCAGTATTTGACCGCAGAAACAAGAATATCCACACAAATGTTGTGATTTGTAACTAGCGACAATTCTCGCGTGGCTCTGAAACAGTGTCGGTGTCTGGTTGCACGAGACGCGAGTGTACCAGTGGTATCGATCGCATGTGGTTGAGGCAGGTCGCACGGGGGTTCTGTAACAGTCGCTTCTTGTCCCCACGCTCAAGGATGTAAACCACACATCTCACTAGTTAATCCCAGCCAAAGCGTTAGGAACATGGACTGACAATCCGAATACCCCAATGAGTCTGAATCTCCAGTAGGCCTATAGTCTCTTCTTGCCCGCATCTTGAGGACAAGTTTGTAACTAGGTGAGGGTTGTGGTCCAAAGAACTGCTAAAGCGCTTCTCATATTTACATTCTAATTCAAGACAGTATGAATAATTACACAAAAGTTGGTTTTCATTATACATTTTCACGTTTGTAGGCCTAGATTATTTCAGATTTCAGTCACCTTGGATATAATATATTCCGAATGTTATGCGTCAGTGTATGTGTGTAATGAAGTGTGTAGAGATGATTGACATGTAGAAGAGCAAGATGCCACAGCTTACCGAGACGGACTATACCAGCAGTAACCCCTCAAGTCTCTATAAATGTAAATAAGGCACCCGACCCCTCATGCACGGCCTCACAAAGCGCCCTCTAACGTACCATGTGCCAACTTCCGTTCAAGGGTTTACATCTACTTCACATTATCGCAGTCCAGTTTCGTGAAGAACAAATGCTACCGTATCCCTAAATAATGATTCTACTGTGGCGTGCATTGTTGAGCACTGTTGTTGTTTTATATAGTTCGGTATAAAAGCGATAGTTGCACTACAGGCAAGTGGGACCACGGACTCGGATTCTGCCGCGGAAATATTTCACTTGGACGACGCGATTGAGTACACCTTCATTATACTATGATATCTGTTGGTATCCCTAAATCGCAGTCCAGCAGCTATGCATGTAGATGAAGTTGATTAGTAGAGCGTACAGAAGTCGTTGATGTACTAGTAATACCCTTAGCGGCCTGACTAGCCTACTACTCTATCACCGTTACTAAAACAAAGTATGAGTACATTACTAGGATGTGGCATTTATAATGTATATAGACCTTCCATAATAATACCAAGAAGTATTACCGTACGAAAAAGCAGTGCCTTCCATATAGGACGAAATGTCTTTCACAAATACCGGTATTGTATTTTCCAGTATCGGTAGCCGTTTACTTTGCGAAGAATCGAGTAAAAATCGTGGAACATTTTGAAGAAAAACAAAACGTGTCTTAACTTCCACCGAACTCTGTTGATATCGCTGGACCAAGACTCGAACAGAGCCGAACGAAAACCAGAATACTTTCAGTTCTATCACATGGGATAGATCTACACGAATTTCTTTTACAAAAAATAACGCAATTCCAACCTATTCGACGCATGCGTACGAGCTTACAAGTCGTAAAGGTCAAGGTTAAGAAACTCACCCCAGACTGAGGACTGTCATTAGCGGCGTCCGCCCCCGTGTTACCGCCTCCGTTCGCCACGGCGGTGGTCCCTTCCTGCCCGAACTGTCTGTGCCTGTGCGCCAGCCTGTCTAGACTCGCCAGCCTGAACGACGAGCTAGTGCTCGTGTATTTGGGCAACGTGGGCGGCGGTACTGCCCTAGGCATCGGCTTGTCACCGCGCAGTAACGACGAACTACTAGTGTACATGTATGAACCGGGGGTGGCCATACTCGCAGGAGTACCATTACGAGACGAGGCCAGGTTTGTTATCACACCATTAACGCCACCATTGGTGGAACCCAATGAATTGCTGCCATTCATTGCCGAGCCGAGTCCGCTCATCTCGCTAATCAACAGCTATTACGGCTACCCATGAATCTGTGGCAAGGCAATTGTTGACGACACTTTCAAACTGAGACAGAATTCACTTCGCACGAACACCCAAACACGACACTAACGCACAACAAACGTCTGCCATGTGTTGGGCCTAGGGTGGGTGACTCACCAGTCAGCATCCACTGCCCTGGGCCAACAAGCACTTTCTCGGCAAACACAAGGCCGCGCCCCCGTCACTCACTTGGCTACACAGGTAGGCCTAATGACAATAGATCTGTTCGGATCACGGTATTGTTGCACTAATAACACGGCTCGTCTTGTCTACGCGCGAAACACATCTGGCTGGGCTACGCCTTCCTCTACACTAGGCCGGCTGTCAAGCGACACTCATGTGAGCCGGCTCGCTGGCTAGCTACCGCTGCTGCCACCTAGCGGCGGATCACGGCACTACACAAGAGGGGCCGACACATGGGGTGATTGTGTTCATCGGATCTTAGTATACATTTTATGTAAGGGGTATGTCAAAATCAGACTGTGGCAGACCAGTCCCTAGGAAATCCCACCCAAAACTGAATATCGATTTTTTGGCGGTTTTAATTAGATGAGCGTAGCGAAGATTTTCATTCCATATAGGACCGGATCAATCAACTCGAAAACATTTTTTCACATTGGTGTTATACCAGCATAGAATGGGATTGTTTTTCACAAAAATAGATTGAACGGTTTTTCCGGAAAAAATTTCCAGAGTATAGAAAATCCCCATAAGAATAAGCCGGAGGCGAAATACATGGAAAACAAAAAATTTACAAAAGCTCTCAAATTTATACTGAATGTGGAAAGAACTATCATACATATTTTAAGCGATGTATGGAACAATCGGGTGTGAAATAACGAAGAAAACGCCTTTTTAATGTACCCTTTTAAACCTTTGAAGCGATCCATTGCCTGTATATGTAGATTGAGCTGACCAAATGTTCTCAACTCAACGCATATAAGGCGTTTCCTAGTGTATTATCACTATTTATCATTATAACTACAGGCATTAGCAGAATGTGCGTTGTGTGACGAGCGAGATATCTAGAAAGTAAAATCTGAAACTCCACATACCTTGATCATATAAAATGAACTTCATTCGATACCAACGAACCTAGAGAGACGTGAATTACCAATGCAAAAATTTGCTGCTATTATTTCCATCTATTCGATGAATAAAAAACACGTATTACATTTTCTTCGGAACGGCTGGTCCGAATTGCATACAAATGTTTAATTATGTGTATAATTTCCGTGTTTACATTTGAGAAAAATCTGAACTATATTGGCGAGATTTTATGTTTCAATTTTTTCCGCTCACCCTTATCTTATGTTTCAATTTAGAAAACCCTATATGATGTTTCTCAAAAATGGTCCAACCGATTTGACCCAACAACTAAATGGTTCTAAGTTGGATAAGTTAGGGAATATAAAAAAAGTTTCATGTCTATCGGTCAAACCCTGCGACCTGTGCATTAGATGAGAAGATTTCCATCCTATACTCTTACGGAGCTTTGTCCGTGTTTTGTTTGTTTGTGGGCACTGCACAGGTCGCAGGGTTTGACCGATCGACATGAAACTTTTTTTTATACACAAACTTATCTGACTTAGAACCCTATAGATTTTGGGTCATATCTATTGGACCATTTTTTAGAAACATCATCTCAAAAGTTTCTAAAAACCCCATAGATTAGGCTAGCGGAAAAAATTAAAAAATAAAACCTCACCAATATAATTCAAATTTTCCGCAAATGTAAACACGGAAATTGTACACATAATTAAAAATTTGCATGCAATTCGGACCAGCCGTTTCGAAGAAAATGTAATACGTGTTTTTTATGCATCGAATAAATAGAAATGATAGCAGAAAAATGTTGCATTGTTAATTCACGGCTACCTAGATTCGTTGATATCGGATGAAGTTAATTTGATATGATCAAGGTATGTAGAGTTATAGATTTTACTTTCTAGATATCAACGATACAACTAGGCAAACGCAGAGCGATTACTAAACCCCAAAATAAACAAAATTGTATTATTATTATTATTATTATTACAAAAATAAACTAATAACTGATCGAGAATAATAAACTACTGACGATATTGTTGAATTTATCGATCTCCCGCACATATTTATTATATTACCATTATTAAATATGTATATTAAACTAATTATATGATATTTAAATACCGTAATATATATATATATATATATATATATATATATATATATATATATATATATATATATATATATATATATATATATATATATATATATATATATATATATATATATATATATATATATATATATATATATATATATATATATATATATATATATATATATATATATATATATATATATATATATAAATATATATATATATATATATATATATATATATATATATATATATTCACATATTATTATATTAAAAGCTTATGAACAGCGATCAGGTATGTCATCAGAATTTAATCGGCGCGAGAGGGGAGATAATAGATTATTTTACATTTATTTATAAAATGTTCTTACACTCTGCAATACAGTGATATTGACTTATATTTCCCTATTTTTAATTTATTCTTGGCAAATTTTCAGCCAATTCTATGTTATAACGTAAAATGATTAGATGCTAATACATCAGCCAGTATGTGTATGCTGGAGGGGAGAGGAGGGGAGGGGAGGGGAGATGTCACGTGGTCATCATCAAGCCAGACGGTACCGCAATGCCGACAAGCGTCATGTATTGATATGAGCCTCCCAGCCTGCCGCCGCAGCGCTGCCATCGACACCAGTAGGCACGACCTTCTCGCTCAAGCTGACACTTCTTCCGGGTAATACAGGGGCGTCGAAACACATGGAAAGTTGGGGGGGGGGGGGGGTAGGAAGCTCAATAATTGCGACCCGCGAAGGAAGCATGGGGGGCCACATATTCAATTTCATTCAAGTATTTTTTAGGACAGAAGAAACAAAATACTGAAAATACTAAGATTGCGGGGGGGGATCTCATTTAGTTAACGCGAAGCCTGGGACCCGCGGAAGAGGGGGGGGGGGGCAAAGTGGTAGGACCCCTTCTGGCCCCGCAGGTACTTTTTTTAAATTTCCCCTTTTTGAACACTATTTAACGTGTTCCAGATGAGATTTAGATGACAACATTAATTGTGTTGAAGAACTAGAGGTGCCCAACTGATATTTGCCAATCATAGTTATTGTAACTGGAGGGTCATTCTGGCTCATTTTGGCGCCACGGGCAGGGACTCAATTGTGAGCCCCAAAAACTGAATGTATGAATAGTGAAAGTGAATGCAAGTGAGGGAGGAAATAGGAATCAAGCCCCGCAGGGAAATTTACAGAAGTTTGACTTTTTAAATACAATTTCACGGGTTTGGGAACTACACGAATTTCTGGAATTCATGAATTCTTTAGTGTGGTTAAGGAAGCTAGTTTTGCTGAATGGCTGATCCAAGAAAATAAAACACACTAAATTAATCTATCATTCGATAACAATGCTGTTCGAATAATAACATTTACTCCATCCAATAATGCATAATTAAAATAGAATATGATTTATGGAATATTATTATTGATAGAATGTTACAAATGTGGGCCGATAGCTCACCTTAAATTTGACGCCCATGGCAGTCACGCTCTTTGCCCACCCCTAGACCTTTATTGGAAGTCCTTTCTCCATTTCACCTCACTGTCATTGTTACGACTGTTGGAATTTTGGAAATTTACACAAATTGTAATAAATAATGTACATCTGGAAGAAGCATAGTGTTGCTTGTTGATTTCTGCTAACTCATAAACTTCGTACCAGAGCTGTCATTTCGAAACAGTACATCAAATTCCTTAAAATTACACCTTTTTCAACATGGTTCAACGTGTTTCAGATGAGATTTAGATGCAAATATCAATTTTCTCCTAGAACTGAAGGTGCCTATCTGATATTTAATTCTATGATATTTAATATGCAATGCAAAATATGAATCTAAGTACGATATTATCTATATACATCTTTCCTACCATCTCTTTTTTTTCTTTCTTTCCTTCTCTCTTCCTTCTGTTTTTCGTCTCTTCTAATTCTCGTCTTTTCAAATTGTGTCTTGCGAGACCATTTTCTTGCCTCCCCGATTCCGACATCAGTATATATATATATATATATATATATATATATATATATATATATATATATATATATATATATATATATATATATATATATATATATATATATATATATATATATATATATATATATATATATATATATATATATATATATATATATATATATATATATATATATATATATATATATATATATATATATATATATATATATATATATATATATATATATATATATATATATATATATATATATATATATATATATATATATATATATATATATATATATATATATATATATATATATATATATATATATATATATATATATATATATATATATATATATATATATATATATATATATATATATATATATATATATATATATATATATATATATATATATATATATATCTATATATATATATATATATATATATATATATATATATATATATATATATATATATATATATATATATATATATATATATATAATATATATATATATATATATATATATATATATATATATATATATATATATATATATATATATATATATAGGCCTCCTATATAAATACACGGCATATATATTTAATTCTTGGTGTGTGAGGCGGAGGGGGGGGGGGGGGCAGCGAAAGTTTTGCAACACTGTATTTTACTAAAAATCACCCTCATTCAAACTGCTCTAATTGTAAGTTTGTGATCACCTATATACAATAACAATGCCATACTATTTTTTTTAATGCTGTTTCTCCAACCACACCAACACCCACTGTCACCCCCACCAACAGCTACGGGGTACGAATGAGCGGGTGATGATGAAACGATGAAGTGATGATAGGTAAAAGAACGTTTACAAACACCCATGCCTCAAGCGGGACTCGAACCCACGCCCAGCGGTGACTTCAGTAACTACATATCGTGCATGAAGCACTTGATGCCAGCTGATCTGAGTTGTTACCATCCACACGGCCCGGTCCCGGCGTCCAGGGAAATGTTCTCGGGACCAACAAATGGCGCGGTTTTTAAAAACGGAAAAAATATAAACACCCATGTACTTTTCATACTCGAAAATGCATTTTTGTTTCAAATTTAAAAACTGACTATATATTTTGTTGAATCAATTTCTAAATTAAACATCAAATTGATCGAAATAACATACTTTTTATCATTAACATATTGTGTGGGCTGTCGTGAAGCGGGGTAGTTCTACCCCACTGGTGACACTTGCTATCAAACCCCGCTTCACGACATGGGCTACATCCTCAGAGTATCAAGCTGTATGCAATTACTAGGCCAGTATACAAACACAGATATTCTTCATTCCATTCCCCTCGGGGCTGCTGAGCCCTCTAATACAATTAGGAAGGAATGATTTTGACTAGGCTCGTCTTGTCGTAGTGCCGGATGGTCATCCTGTCCCACAGGTCCTAGCATCATTAGATGAGCGATAGCGAAGCTTCCATCCTACACTTATGGAGCTTAGTCTGTGTGGTGTTTGAATATTTTTTGTTTGTTTGTGCGCACTGCACAGGTCTTAAAGAGTTTGACTGATCCGACATGAAATATTTCTATAAGCAAACTCATCCAACTTGGAACTGCAAATAGTTTTGGGGTCATATCTGTTGGACCATTTTTGAAAAACATTAAAATTTCTAAAAACCCCATAAGATTAGGCTGGGCGGAAAAAATTGCGAAATAAAATCTCTCCAATATAATTCAAATTCTCCTCAAATGTAAACACGGAAATAATACACATTATTGAAAATTGGTATGCAATTTGGACCAGCCGTTTCGGAGAAAATATGTAATGAATGTTTTTTATTCATCGAATAGATGGAAATAATAACAGAAAAATGTTACAGTGATAGATTCACGGCTCCCCAGATTCGATAGCAACCGGATGAAGTATATTTTATAATCAAGGTGTGTAGAGTTTTCGATTATACTTTATATAGACATCTCGCTCATCGTACAACGCATACTCTGCGTTTGCCTCGTTACCATATATACCTATAGCTAACTAGCCATGCACACAGTAATCTGTGTTGACGTGATCTAATGAATGGTCGTGCCACATGTCGTTAATGCCACGGTGTCATGGCTCGTTCAACTCCACTGATAGCTAATAGCCACGAGTCTGCCCCTTGTGCCACCAGTGCTCGGTCACACAGGCATCACTCGACTCACTAATGGAGTGGAATTACCACAGACTAGAGAGAGTATAGAGTTAGACAATGGTATTATATGGAGAGTTTCCCAGTTCTGTCTTCCTTGCAGTCCGTCACGCTGGCTCCAGAACATTCGAGAGGAGAACGGAAGGGCGAGGGGGCGTGAGGGGTAGGGAGGCACGGGGCACTCAAGTCGCAGTGTCCTTGACGCCGACCGGCTGGGGTCAACGGCGGGGTCAGTTACGACGGGCCCTCGCATCGGGGGCGAATCGCGTTGTTTGGTTTGTGGCAAATCATGCGGCACGGCCGCGCGGCTACGTGTCGAAGTAATACGTCGTACGCGAGAGCGGTTATGTTGACCCGTGTTTTCAAACACGTGGCTAATGCTAGTTATCCATAGTCTCCCAGTTCTATCTGTGCGAGAGAGTTCTTAACGCTCGTGCGCGCGCATGAGAAGCGATGAGAGCGCCAGGGGGGTCAGTCTAGTTATACATAGAATCACGCAGTTCTGTGTGTCTGTTCGTAGCGCCGGCGCGCGCACGCTGTAGGTGACACACACGAGACGTATGACCCCGCCTCGTGAGTCGCCGAGTATTGTGCGAATCACTCGAGATCACAGATTGGCTATTTGTTACAGTACGTGACTGTGCAATGTCGTTCAAAGTCCCCCCTAGTGGATAAAATATTAGCGGCGTGGGTCCTCGGTTGAGTCTCATAAAACCTACACTACCTTCTTATAGCTTCTTCTCATAACGCCTACAAGCTTGTTTCCCCTACATCCCCCACCACGCTTCTCGTGTCCTGTCAGCCATTCGTTTTTCCTCATAACATTCATATATAACTGACCTTGTAAATAGTAATATGAAGGCTTGAATATTCAAGAAGACAACCCTAACCCTATAGCTTCTCTGTGCCCTGACCACGTAACGACCTACGTGTGGACAAACACAGACTAATGCTGGAAGGACCGCAATGGATCATGTCACGTATTGAATCGATTTCCAACATAACTACCGAGAACTACATTCAAAACTAGGCTTGAAAAACTGTTATGTGAAAATGATTTCTAGTTTTTTACTCTATTCACGATTTTTTAGCTTTTAACTATTCTTGAACAATGTAGGCTAGATATATACTTCATGTAATTTATGACGCTTATCGTACTGTGTACAGTCTCCGATAATGAAAGTTATTATTATTATCATCATTACGGCAATGTAACTCTAGGGCAAGGTAAAACAGAAGCACGGAGGTAAAACAAGCAAGGTTTACCTGAGGCGCTTGCCCCTCGGAGGAGGCAGGCGCGGCGCGAGCTCTGAGGACGAACCGAGACGGGGCCAGGCGGCCTACAGGCATGACACTGCTTTCTTAGATACAACTCGAACCATTATTATATACTTGATAACCTTTTCATGCATCAAAACAGAAAGGCAAATATACGTTTTCATGTAATTTTTCGCACACAATTTCCTCTATCTTCATTGAAGTCATTTTTGTGGAAGATATCTCGCACAAATCAGAGGAAAACAGTCCACTCTTCGATCCAGTAAACGTCCAGGCTCACAATAATCCAATTGACAATGCGATTTGAACTTGATTCACCACGCAATACTGAAAGAGCCAACAGTTCACCCTCGTGTGTCCTAGCTCTGGAGAGCGCCTGTATTGGGAGCAAGCAAGTCAAGTAGAACGCTACAGGTTGTCACACGTATACTTACTGCTGTCGGGTCAAGCGTCGCGTCCACGGCAGCCAGGAAACAGCATCCAGCCACGACCGGAAACAAGATTACACGAACAACACTTTAGTCGAGTCAAACACAATTAACACACTGTTCATGATTGCACGGTTAGAAAGAACACAGAAGAAGGTAATTGATTGTTTGATTAGTGATGTTAATTGGTAAATTACGGTGTAAATTACCAATTGACCATAATTTACAACATGGTTGAATTACATAGATAACATGATAAATTACAATTGAACTGGAAATCGCTGTAGGTTACACTTTTCTATTATTATTTATGTATGGGCATATGGATTCACTTTTGCGCAATTATTTTCAAATACACTCATTAGAGAATAATATTCTTTCAATTCTCGGTAGGCATACCTGAATCTGTGAAACTGTTGAACATAATTACTTCAACATGTATACAAAGATCACGAATGTGATCAAATCTTGGTATGTAATTGAATAAACTAGGAAAACGCTTTATATGCGTTGTGAGATGAGCTTAGAAGTAGGGAAATGTAGAATTAAGAACATTTGGTCAGCTCAATGTACATATACAGGCCATGGATCACTTCAAAGGTTTCAAAACCGCGGCTGTCTGTTGGTATATGGACCTTGGTTTCCCAACAATGGTACCAGTGCCTTCTTGATATCCATCACAGATTTTAATCGTTTTGATTTATTGGTTGCTCACATTTAATAGTTCCTTGATTGATTTCTTAGCTGCTTTTATTTATGTGTAAAAAAGTACATTAAAAATGCGTTTCCTTCGTTATTTCACATCCGATTGTTCCATAAATCGCTTAAAGTATGTATGATAGATCTTTCCACAGTCAGTATAAATTTGAGAGCTTTTGGAAAATTTTGGTTTTCCAAGAATTTCACAACACCATGTGTGACGCACCTTAGGTTATAGCTATCGTGTTACCAGCACACGCAGAATAGTGGTTATCGTCTGCGTTTACTCGATTGACTAGTGAACTGTTTGTTCGATTTAGAAGAAATTCCGCCTAATCGTATCATTATCATAGCTATCGTAACAGCGCTCCAGAGTTGTGCAGCCTGTGAACCAAAGTGTGCTGTTACCGCGGTGCGAATCACACTACTTTCTTGAATATGGAGCATCACCATTCCAGGTATGGGAGAAATATACGGTACGGTATTATACCTTTTCACGCATTAAGAACAGAAAAGCAAATAATTATGTGTTCACGTGATTTTTTCGCACAGTATTTCTTCTGACTTCATTAAGGTCTTCTTTGTAGCAGACATATCGTACAAATCGGAAAAGCAGTACACTACTTGATCAAGTGAATGTCGAGGACCACAAAAACAAGATTCACAATATAATTTCATCTTCCATCACTATGTAATACTGGCCTAGCTCTAGAGAGAGTCTGCGTCAGGAATAAGCAAGAGTTGCGTATCCATACAGCTATAATCCAACAGTTCACCCTCATGTTTGTTAGCTCTGGAGAGAGTCTGCGTCAGGAATAAGCAAGAGTTGCGTATCCATACAGCTGTAATCCAACAGTTCACCCTCATGTTTCCTAGCTCTGTAGAGAGTCTGCGTCAGGAATAAGCAAGAGTTGCGCATCCATACAGCTATAATCCAACAGTTCACCCTCATGCTTCCTAGCTCTGGAGAGAGTCTGCGTCAGGAATAAGCAAGAGTTGCGTATCCATACAGCTATAATCCAACAGTTCACCCTCATGCTTCCTAGCTCTGCAGAGAGTCTGCGTCAGGAATAAGCAAGAGTTGCGTATCCATACAGCTATAATTCAACAGTTCACCCTCATGTTTCCTAGCTCTGCAGAGAGTCTGCGTCAGGAATAAGCAAGAGTTGCGCATCCATACAGCTATAATCCAACAGTTCACCCTCAAGTTTCCTAGCTCTGGAGAGAGTCTGCGTCAGGAATAAGCAAGAGCTGCGTATCCATACAGCTATAATTCAACAGTTCACCCTCATGTTTGTTAGCTCTGGAGAGAGTCTGCGTCAGGAATAAGCAAGAGTTGCGTATCCATACAGCTTTAATCCAACAGTTCACCCTCATGTTTCCTAGCTCTGGAGAGAGTCTGCGTTAGCAATAAGCAAGAGTTGCGCATCCATACAGCTATAATCCAACAGTTCACCCTCAAGTTTCCTACCTCTGGAGAGAGTCTGCGTCAGGAATAAGCAAGAGCTGCGTATCCATACAGCTATAATTCAACAGTTCACCCTCATGTTTCCTAGCTCTGGAGAGAGTCTGCGTCAGGAATAAGCAAGAGTTGCGCATCCATACAGCTATAATCCAACAGTTCACCCTCATGTTTCCTACCTCTGGAGAGAGTCTGCGTCAGGAATAAGCAAGAGTTGCGCATCCATACAGCTATAATCCAACAGTTCACCCTCAAGTTTCCTACCTCTGGAGAGAGTCTGCGTCAGGAATAAGCAAGAGTTGCGTATCCATACAGCTATAATCCAACAGTTCACCCTCATGTTTCCTAGCTCTGCAGAGAGTCTGCGTCAGGAATAAGCAAGAGTTGCGCATCCATACAGCTATAATCCAACAGTTCACCCTCATGTTTCCTAGCTCTGGAGAGAGTCTGCGTCAGGAATAAGCAAGAGTTGCGTATCCATACAGCTATAATCCAACAGTTCACCCTCATGTTTCCTAGCTCTGCAGAGAGTCTGCGTCAGGAATAAGCAAGAGTTGCGCATCCATACAGCTATAATCCAACAGTTCACCCTCATGTTTCCTAGCTCTGGAGAGAGTCTGCGTCAGGAATAAGCAAGAGTTGCGTATCCATACAGCTATAATCCAACAGTTCACCCTCATGTTTCCTAGCTCTGGAGAGAGTCTGCGTCAGGAATAAGCAAGAGTTGCGTATCCATACAGCTATAATCCAACAGTTCACCCTCATGTTTCCTAGCTCTGGAGAGAGTCTGCGTCAGGAATAAGCAAGAGTTGCGTATCCATACAGCTATAATCCAACAGTTCACCCTCATGCTTCCTAGCTCTGGAGAGAGTCTGCGTCAGGAATAAGCAAGAGTTGCGCATCCATACAGCTATAATCCAACAGTTCACCCTCATGTTTCCTAGCTCTGGAGAGAGTCTGCGTCAGGAATAAGCAGGAGTTGCGTATGCATACAGCTATAATCCAACAGTTTGTCACAAGCCAGTTCTTTCGATCTTAATCGATCAGTTTCTATCGATCTTAATTTTGATGGTAAAAAGTTTCTTTTTTTGATAATTCCCATCATTTTTATTTATTCATTTTTCTTTCATTACTAAAATCCGTTAACTTCCTTCATCCTGTTGTCTCGTGCCTATCCCTCTTTCCATCACAAGCACACTTCAGTTGTTTGTATAAATATATTAATTCTGTGGATATTGTCATCTTGCACCAATGTCTCTAGTGTTTAAAGTGTAACTAGTCACAGAACATCATTAAACAGAACACCCAGCACAGGGCAGAGGTCAATATGAGAGGTGACAGATCTATGATTGAGAGATGCATCAAGCACTACAAGCCAAAAGCTGATGTATAGTGAATTTTCATTGGTGGAAATTTGATTTCGAATGTTTTATTGGTCGAACAAAAGTGAGCTCCTTCAGGGCAAGCCTGGTGCAACAGGAAGTAAGGGAGAACGATATAGACAGTCACGGGAGCAGGACGTGATAGACACTGCGAGAGACAATCGCAGAGGGTTGGTAGAGTTTTACGACATGGCCAGACTCGCAGACTCGACATCGCCGCGAACGCAACGACGAACGCTGATCAAGGCGTAACTACCTGCAGACTACCCTCCGCGGGAATCGAAGACGCGACGTGGTTCGTCGGAAAACTTGCGTGTGCGCGCGTGGGGTGAACGAGCGAGCGAGGACTAATCACGGTAAAAGCTGCCATTTTTCAAGCCAATCTGCCCTGTTTATTATATACATTCTAGTGTAAGTATTGTTGGTATGAACTGCAGTTTAATTTTTCTTTTGTTTCAATTAAATTCACGTTGTGTTCCCAATAGGCCATTGGGATGACAACATTTATTTTTGTTCATTGTTGCAAGAACGAAGTTTTGTGTTTTTTTTAAATAATTGAATGCAACATTTTTCTTAAAAATACATAATTTTTCCCAACTAATTTTGGTCTTCAACAAGTTGCTTTTCCCTCAATCCCAGAACTGATTTCTGTCAGTTTCCATTTTTTTCTGTTTTTCAGATTTAGTTTGTTCATTTTTTCAATTTGATTTTTGTATTTTTTTATTTCGATTTGGTCAATTTAGTGTAGGATTGGACCAGAAAGCTACAAGTTCACCCTCATGTTTCCTAGCTTTGGAGAGAGTCTGCGTTAGGAATAAGCAGGAGTTGCGTATGCAGGGTCCAGATTCACAAAGCGTTTTACGCTAAAACCGTTTCAAGCTGAAACCGAGATGCCACGTTCTAACTTGAACACGGTTTCATCTTTATACCCAGAACCCACAAAGAATTTTAAGGACATTTCATCTTTGTGTTTACTTTAGCCCCAACTCATTGTGCCGTTGCCATGTGACGTCATTGTCTTCCACTGTCAACCAACGCGATATGAACATCAATTACTTGTTTTCTGTAACAAGATGATATTTAACATTAGAATGAGAGAATAAAATGTTCTATATATTTTCACGTTTGTTTACTTCCAATTGTTGTGAAACTTTCTGATGTTGATCATCAACAAGGCTTTGCATTTTGTTTACTGCCAATTCTGTCAGCTGTCAGTCGAACTTCCTAAATGTGAGGTTAGGATCGAATAATTAATATACCAATTGAAAATAGGATCGTGTCTTGACTTCCAAACTATCCTAACATTCATCTTTATCTTCGAAACATGTGCTGATTGAATACGAGTGAGCAAAATCTCTAGAATCATCGAATTGAATTGCGACGTGAGTGTTGTATCTCCACTAAAACCAGTCCAGACTGGTGACGACTTCGGTCTCGTTTGTGAATCTGGGCCCGTCAACTGCTGATATTGCTCTCGTCCGCCGACCAGCCCGGCTTGTGGCACTGCACAACCCATCTTACTGTAACCCGTCATGTCATCTTGAGACTCCATGGGAGTCGACTTAGCGGAATATGTGTGATAACTTTAGAACGGAATGAGATATCGAAATTCTGAAAACGAGTAAATACAGATATGCGCAATACCTTCAAGATGGGGAAAGTAATAACTATTTATCCTAAATAGACTGATTGTCAGGCGTATACGCTTGAATACACATATCTCAACCGTATAGGCCTACGCCTGACAATTGGACGTTATGTAAGTTGTCACTCACACCGTCTTGAAGGTATTGAAATTATCTGTTTCCTCGTTTTCAGAATTTCGGTTCAAGAGTTATCACCAACAACCGGATATTCCGCTAAATCGACTCCCGTGGACTCTTCAAGAGGTTATGTTTAGCCCACGCGTGAGCGGGTACCCAGATCTACGTGTCCTCAACACGACCGTCAACATGTTGCCGAGCTAAACATGCCCTGAATGTTGCCGGCGTGTCTGAAACAGAAGCAGTCACGTGACTTACAGAAGCAGCAGATGGCGTTACTCATTCTGTTCACCACAACAACGCGTCGTTATCCACATGACCCGAGTTCGACCCTCGCGCGTGCAGGGATCAATAGCGACTAGCCGCGCAGCGCCCGACCACCCTCACCATCCCCCCCCCCCCCGAGCACTTGCGTCATACGAGCGGCGCTGTGCTCGCATTCACGCCCCAACAATACCCCAACATAGATATATATATAGATATATATAGATATAGATATAGATATAGATATATCTATAGATATATCTATATATATATATATCTATATATATATATATATATATATATATATATATATATATATATATATAGATATAGGTATAGATATAGATATAGATATAGATATAGATATAGATATAGATATAGATATAGATATAGATATAGATATATATATAGATATAGATATAGATATAGATATAGATATAGATATAGATATAGATATAGATATAGATATAGATATAGATATAGATATAGATATAGATATAGATATAGATATAGATATAGATATATATATATATATATATATATATATATATATATATATATATATATATATATATATATATATATATATATATATAGTGGTTAATTTGTGCAGGAGCGACGTTCCGGTTCATTTTTATTTACAAATTAACCCGTGTAGGCCTATACATATATATATATAGTGGTTAATTTGTGCAGGAGCGACGTTCCGGTTCATTTTTATTTACAAATTAACCCGTGTAGGCCTATACATATATATATATATATATATACAGGGGCGTCGGAACGTTTTCAAAGTAGGGGGGGGCAAGCTCAAAAATTGCGACCCGCGGAGGAAGGAAGTATGGGGTGCCACACATTCAATAACATTTGGGTATTTTTCAGGATAGAAGGACAAAATACTGAGAATACCAAGATGGGGAGGGGGGGATCTCAGTTTGGAAAAGAAAATGCCATATAAGAACAGTTGTACAAAGGCCAGTTAACGCGAAGCATGCGACCCGCGGGGGGCAATGGGGAAGGACCCCCTCTGGCCCCGCAGGGAATTTTTTTAAATTACCCTTTTTTGAACACGATTTAACGTGTTTTAGATAAGATTTAGATGACAAAATTAATTGTTTTGAAGAACTAGATGTGCCCAACTGATATTTGCCAAACAGGTATTGTAACTGCAGGGTCAGTCTGGCTCATTTTAGCGCCACGAGCAAGGACTAAATTATGAGCCCCAAAAACTATATGCGCATAGTGAAAGTGAATGCGAGTGAGGGAGGAACCAAGCCCCGCAGGGAAATTTTTGTGAATTTATCTTTTTAAATGCGATTCTACGGGTTTGGGGATTGGACGAAATTTCTGGAATTCATGAATTCTTTAGTGTGGTAAGAGCTAGTTTTGCTGAATGGCTGATCCAAGAAAAATCTATGTCTTTCGATAACAATGCTGTTCGAATGATAACATTTTCTCCACCCAATAAT
Organism: Brachyptera putata; assembly: GCA_907164805.1. NCBI lineage: Eukaryota > Metazoa > Arthropoda > Insecta > Plecoptera > Taeniopterygidae > Brachyptera > Brachyptera putata. The sequence continues at coordinate 1,598,843 of OU015462.1, read as the reverse complement.
GCACAAGTAAAATAGAATACGATTTATGGCATATTACTATTAATAGAATGTTACAAATGTGCGCCGATAGCGCCCCTTGAATTTGACGCCCCTGGCAGTCACCGAACGACCCTTATTGGAAGTTCACTTTCTCAATTTCATTGTATTGTCATTGTTACGACTGTTGGAATTTTGGAAATTTACAAAAGTTACAAAAATTGTAATGAATAATTTAAATCTGAAAGAAGCACTGCCGGTAGGGTTGTTTGTTGATTTCTGATAACTAATAACTACTTACCAGAGCTATCATTCCAAAACAGTCCACCAAATTCCTTTAAATCACACCTTTTTCATTATGGTTCAACGTGTTCCAGATGAGATTTAGATGCAAAAATCAATTTTCTCCTATATCTGAAGGTGCCCATCTGATATTTGATTTTCTATGCAATGTGAAATATGAATCTATGTACGATTTTATCTATCTAAATAGGTCTACATCTTTCCTTCTTACTCTTTCTTTCTTTTTTTTTTTCTTTCTTTCCTTCTCTCTTCCTTCTTTTTTTCGTCTTTTCTATTTCTCGTCTTTTCAATTTTTTTTGCAAGACCTTTTTCTTGCCCCCCCTTGCCCCCCCCTGGCCGAAAGTTGGGGGGGCATTGCCCCCCCTGCCCCCCCCCCCCCGGTTCCGACGCCAGTGTATATATATATATATATATATATATATATATATATATATATATATATAAAAGTCCCGGTCGAAACGTATCTTTTATGACATGGATAAAACATCCTAGATATCTCGAGATTGGATCGTTTCCAAGAAGTGTGTGGGCCTATATATGTACTTGTAATTAATATCTGTCATTAAATGTCCATTGACCGAGCTGAGTGAGGCTAGGAGATACCCGCAGCGCCAGCAGTCGGCAGCCTGTGGCGTGTCATCACAATCACAGGCCTTCCCTCGTGTCAGCACTTGACGAGCCGCGACATGTTACCCTAGCTCATCACGCATTCAACGTACGCCTAGAGTTCAATATATATAACCTTTTCATTGTCATGCATGAAAACAGAGAGGCAAATATTCAAGCTGCATTTTTCTCTATCCACATTGAAGCTTCTTTGTAGGAGATATCTCGCACAAATCAGTAAAACCAGTCCACTACTCGATCAAGAGAACGTCGAGAACCACAGCAATCCAATTCACAATATAGTTTGTACTTGATTCACCACGCAATACTGAAGAGCCAACAGTTCACCCTCGTGTGTCCTAGCTCTGGAGAGTCAGCGTCAGCAATAAGCAAGAGTTGCGTATCAATATCATGGTGTATTAGTATAGCTATAATCCAAGCTATAAACAATATAAAACAACCACCATCAGTACGTCGAAGAGATGCAAACATGAATAAGATTTGCTATTATTATTAATCATTCGCTATCATTAATTTGTGTACTGTTCTAATTGATATCATTATACAGGTTGTGAGGTACATGTTGTTATGGGGCTTCCACTCCATTCTCATCCATTACCTTTATACAGTAGATTATTGATTCTCATTGTATATGAAAACACTAAAAAATAATAAAATGAATGAATGATTGAATAGCAGGCTGCTTGAGTACGGCACTGTAGGCGAGATACACCGGTACAAGCAACCCGTGTCCCTGTGCTAATCGAAACATCTGTTTCCATCTGGTGCCAGTTCCTTGTTTGCTTGACGACCCCACCAACAGCTAGGTTAGACGGGGACAATAGTCGCACGTGCGGCGACAGTGAGAGATGGCAGAGAAAATAACGACAACAATGAGAATTGGACACTGCCTGAACCAGGCTCATCTTCATCAAATTGGAATAGAATCTCCTAATCGACAAACCATATGTTAGGTGTTTCGAACACTTCTGCAGTGAATTCGTTCAAGTATAAAGACCCTCAACTTATAATTACATAAAACTTCTCTCAATACGAAATAATGAATGCGATAACATTTTCACCATTCAAAGTTCCTGAACCGAAATCACATCAATATTTAGAAATCGTTCCGTACAGAAGATTCAATCGTTGGTATCAATCGAAGGCCAATTGATACAACAATAGAAGAAGAAGAAGAGAAAGAAGAAGAAGAAGAATCACATTATTGTGATCCTCGACATTTCTTGATCACGTGGTGTACTGTTCTATCTGATTCATGCGAGATATCTTCTACACGGAGAAGACTTCAATGAAGACAGAACAAATGCCACGCGAAATATTACAGACACACGTATATTTGCCTTTCTGATGTTATGCATGAAAAGGTCATAAAGTATATCATTTCCACTATACGTTGAATGCGTGACGTAATATACAAGAAACTTAGTGTATACCGAGGTGACAGAACATTTATGGTTATTAGTATATAGCTGGTTTCACAGCTCTGGAACGTGGTTACCTTCCATCGTTACTCTAGGTACGAAGCGTGTCTTATAAGTAATGTGTAGTCTTACCATCAGTAGTCATTGTGTGTCCTGTAAATCCAGTGTCTAGGTTTATCGGGTTGTTACGTGTTACTCGGCTGCCAGTAGGTCTACACTGAGAGAAGAGGAAGAGAATCAGCTGACAACCAATCACAACAATCATGCGGTGGTGTGCTACAAGATCTACTAGTTCAGCCTACTCAGAACAGGCCAACATGCATTGGGGGTTGACGGCATTCCTGATAGTTAGGCTCCACATTCATTCTCAGAGTTCCAGTAACCACTGCTAGATGGCGGTGTTCTACAGATTTTAATTTTGACCAAATCTAGTTACGTTCCACATTTTGGCCAAGGAAAAGAGAAGACTGTGAATGAAATTATATGCGAATCAGGATTTCAAACATTGATGAGCAAAGTTGAAGTTAAAGATGTGCCTGTCTTTTTTTCTACCATCATTCTCTAACTGCGGGAGACCATCAAATGACACACATGTTGATTCAATTGTTCCACTATCATGAAATATTTCCCAATATTCGACTCCACACATCTAATTGTGAGGGTATTATTATTCATTGATTTCATTTTCATTTCATTTTATTTACCATTGATTTGAACAGAGTACAAATATAGGCTTAAAACTAAACTAAAAATACTTAATCTATGGGGAGGTGAGGTATTCATTTATATTATAGTAGGGGTTGACATTGAGGAATTTATTTAGTGATGATTTGAAAGAACTAATTGAGGGGGAGGACTTTATTGGAGCTGGTAGTTTATTGAAAAGAGTGGAGCATAGACGTTGGGGGCATTTAGATGATAGAGAGAAGTTGTGAGGAGTGATAAAAATGTTTGATTTTGTTCTGGTGGAGTGAGAGTGTATCGATGAGTTTGGGAGGAAAATTTCGGGGTGCAGCCAGACATATAATGCTGCTGCTTGAATTAGCGCCGAGGGAAGTGTGAGAATGCCGAGAGAAATGAAGTATGGTTTACATGATTGGCGACGTGATAATCCTGCCAGTATTCTAATAGCTCGTTTCTGGAGGATGAAGATGCGGTTAGATTGTGATGAGGATCCCCAGAAAATGATGCCATACGAGATGAGGGAGTGAATGTGGGCGTGGTAGACAGATAGGAGTGTAGGGGGATTGACAAGGAGCTTTAGTTTGCGAAGCATGAAGCAACCGCTGATAATTTTGGAGGAAATTTGATGTACATGAGGTGACCAGTCGAGGGTGTCTGTGATAGTAAGTCCTAGGAATTTAGTGGTGGGGGTGGAGGCTATGCTTTTACGATTTAGTCGGATGAGAGGACTGAAATTAGTGGGAGTGTATTTGGAGTGGAAATTCAAATATACTGTTTTAGATAGGTTCAAAGCAAGACTGTTATTTAGGCAGAAAGAAGACATTGCAGACACTTGGGTATTAGCTGTCTGGATCAAAGAGAAAATGGAGGATTTAGGAGAAGTGAGTAGGTGGCTGGTGTCATCAGCATAGATAGATAGGGTTCCTTCGGAGAGGTGGGACGGGAGGTCATTGATATAGAGAAGGAAGAGTAGGGGACCTAGTACGGATCCTTGGGGGACGCCGTTGTGGATGAGAAGAGGTTCAGAGAAGTGGGGGATACTAGAATTGGCTGAGTTTACTTTCACCATTTGGGTGCGACATGAAAGAAATGAAGCAATCCAATCATGTGCCTTACCACGGATGCCGAGAGGTAGGAGCTTGGATAAGAGAAGGGAGTGGTCAATCGTGTCGAAGGCTTTGCTGAGGTCATAGAATATGCCTATAGCATTGTCTCGACGGTCAAGAGAAGCATAGAGTTCGGTGAGGAAGGAAAAGATTGCTGTGGAGGTGGATCTGTTGGAGCGAAATCCATGTTGACAGTTAGACAGGATATTATGTTTATTGAGGAAGGATATGAGACGGTCGTGCATAATGTACTCAAGTAGTTTGGAGAAGGAGGAGAGGAGAGAAATGGGGCGATAATTGGTGTGATCATTTTTGTTTCCTTTTTTGTGAATTGGTAAGATTATTGCAGCTTTGAGCTGAGAAGGGAAGGAGCCTGTAGATAGGGATAAATTGATGATATGTGACAAAGGGAGTGCGAGGTGGTTGATTGATCTGGCGATAATAAAGCCAGGAATCCCATCTGCACCACTTGAATGCTTAGAACTGAGTTGTCGGGAAATATGAATGATTTCATTGGGGTTGGTGGGAAAGAGTACGATGGTACTAGTGATGGAGTTAACTTGTCGAGTAGATGGTACAGAAGGGGTTTGTATAGATGGAAGTCTGCTGGAATTTACGAAGTAGGAGTTCATGAAGTTTGAAAGTGTGATAGGGTCATTCTCTTTGCGTCCATTAATGAGTAGAGAGAGGTAAGTGGGCGGTACCGGAGCTTTGGTTTGTGATTTGATTATGAACCAAGATGATTTACATTTGTTGTTGGAGGAGGCTATGGTGTTATCATTGAAGGAACGTTTTGAGTCACGGAGTGAGCGAGAGAATGCCTTTTTAGAGAGAAGATATTGGATCTTCAGTTCTTTATCGGAAGGAAAGAGTTTACAACGGGAATGTAGCTTTCTGAGTTCGTATGATTGGGTGCGGAGTGCAGGAGTTATCCAGGGAGTAGATTTGACTTTGCGCATTTTTTTCATCTGTAGGGGGAAGGAGGAATTAAAGTGGGTTAGGAAGGTAGTTTGGAAGGATAAGTAGGTAGAGTCTATGTCAGATGTACGGTATAAAGATGTCCATTGTTCGGTACTTAGAAGATGAAGGAAGAGAGCAATATTATACTCACTGTAGGTACGTTTATGAATGAACTTATTTGAGGGTGGAGGATCAGGTGATTTGGGTTTGAGATGAAGAGCAAGATGGTCAGAGATTCCTGTGTCGTGGGTGGAGGAGATGAATAGTGCAGGGTCGAGGGTGGTGAAGATGTTGTCAATGAGAGTTGCACTTGAAGATGTGATGCGGGTTGGAGTTAAAATCGTTTCATGGAGGTTGAAAGTGTGGAGGATGTCTAGGAGTTGATTTTTTTGAGTGCTGGGTAGGAGAAGGTTGATGTTGAAGTCACCACACAAGAATACTTCAGCTTTTGGAAGGCGTTTGGTGACAGCAATTAGGGTGGAATCAAGCTTGTCAATGAAGGTAGTGAAGTTTCCTGTGGGAGATCGGTATATTGATAATATAATGTGGGTTAATCCTGGATACGAGACGGTAATGCCTGTGCATTCAAACGTTCTGTCTTCACAATTCATGTGGATGTCAGGAATCACAGATATGTTGAGGTGCGATTTTGTTATGATTGCTACTCCACCGTAGCTATGAGAGGACGATAATGAGGAGGATCGATGATATATGCTAGCGTTACAGTAGTTTAGTATACAGAGGGGAAAAGTGGAAGGAAGCCAGTGTTCAGCAATACAGAGGATATCAGGGGAAAATGTTGATAAATGTAATTCTAATTCTTCTAATTTATTCATAAGGGATTGAATGTTAAGGAATGAAATATGAGGTAGGTTTGACGTAGTATGGCTTGCTTGATTTTGATTTCGCTCTTGTTGATTTGACTTGTTCCTCTTGTTTGCTATCGTTGATGTAGCTGCACTGGACAAGTTCGAAAATGGAGTTCAGTGGTTTTTGATGATGAAGATTCAAAGTTCTTTATTGGAATATTTTTTGTTGGCAAGTTCTCTGGTAAGTTCTTCAGGCAAGTTGAATAATTGGAAGGAGACACTGAGTTGTAGTTGGCTGAGCGCACTCGAGTGCTGGTTCCGTTGACTTCAGCTTGCTCAAGAAACTTGAAAAGATGGGGAAACTCATGTTGTATTGTGATTGTGGGATTGTAAGGCGTAATTTTGTAGTTGTTGCGGTTAGTGATTTGATGTGTCATTAACGTTGGTTTTTTAATAATTAGGCTCATTAGTGAAGGGATTGACTTTGGGATCGGACAGGCTTGTCTTATCTTTGGGTGAGATTGTTTGACTGCAACATTTATGGTTGGGTCACACTTTTTCACACACTGTAAGATTCTCTCACATATCGCAATTTTTCCTTGGTAGTTGAGATGAAGTCCATGTCTCGTATAATGAGATCGAGGTAGGTCAGAAGTTCTTAGTACTGGAATTGATGGAAACTCATTCGCTAGTTTGCGGATCATATCGTTAACTGCAACTACTTTGTGATTCAACAATGGTTTGTCATATCGATAGGGAATATCCATCAGTATGATCTTTGTATTAGGGTTTAGTTTCGATACATTTGAAATTTTTTTAATAGCATTTGCAATGAAAGATTGATCATATTTGCCATTCACGGTTTCGATGTTATTTGAACCACCAGCAATAACAATGTAGTCCGGTACTGGCCAAGCTTTTGGATTCACTCTCAGGTTTCGTTCGAAGTCATGTAGAATCTCCGACAATTTTGCGTTGGGCTTCATGAAGCTTCTTATCATTGATGTGGGTAACATGACTTCAAGTATATCCCTACACTTCCTGATATGACTATCACCAAGAAGCAGGAGGTGTTTCTGAACCACTACTGAGTTGTGTTCGGTTTTCCTAAAAGTCTCAATTATTGCCTCAAGTTCTTTTGCTCGGCTAAACCATTCTTCTCTTTCGGTTAGGGCATTTTTTTTCTCCCAAACACTTCTCGCTAGATTCTCGGTTAACTGACAAACGGTGAGATGCTCCCTGTTCAAACCACTTTTATATTTCGCATTAATATCTGTCAAGACCTCAATTTCATTCTGGAATACTATTTTGTATTTTTCACAATCATGTCTATCAGCAAATTGGTTTTGATTATCTATATTTGATTGGTTTGTACTGATATGTGTGCCATTAGTTTCATCCAAATTGATAGTTTCACTATTGATTATTGATTCTTCAAGTTGTTTAATGTTGAATTCCAATTGTCCAATTTTGGTTTCCAGGAGAGAAACATATTTTTTACCCACACGAATGACATATTCAGGGCTGGACTTATCATATTTTACATTCTTCCCTCTCTTTTTGCACATTTGTCGAGGTCTACGAATAATCATAGATGGGTCTTTTATTACTATTGGGGATATGTTAGTCTTATTGCTGCTTGTCTTGGCAATATCTGGATGAGAACGAGACATATGGATAGTCAACCCTCTTGGCATATATACACCATCACAGTGAGGGCATTTAGCTGTTCTAACATTTTTATGAGAGCTTCCTTCTTGAAACGTTTGGGATACCAATTTCTTGTCATGTGACTCAGAGTTTTGAAGGTTTTCGATATCAGTGCTTCCATTTCTCGAGTCTAAATTGCATGCCTGTGAGGTGGGCGTAGGTATGGAATATGAGGGTTGCAGAGATTGTGATGTGGTTTGATTTGAATTAATTAATAAAGCACTGGATTGAAATCCATCAGTCTCTTCATTTCCTTTTAGCCACTTACTGCAGAAATCAGGGATATTTGATTTTTTCTTGGAGAGGGTTGAGAATAATATCTCCAACAGCTCACGCTGTGATACAGTTCTCTTCTTACAAACTCCCAACTTTCTTAGCACGAGTATTATATCGTACTCTTTATTATGAGTCAATATTTTTAAAACTTTCTCGAAAAGATGATGGTGGGCTGAACCTGCCATTTAGGCTTTAATTATATTGCTTCAATTACTTATTACTCACTTATAACTTATGAATCAAAAAGTATCTTCGATTGATAACATCAAATATGATGACATTGAATGGACATTTCCAATGTAGCCTATGGAAACGGTGTAAACAAATCTCATAAAATGGCTTATTTTTTACCTCAAACTTTCCTGTTACAAAACCATCGATTCCAATCCTTCTTCCAAAAGCAAAATGTTCCTTATCTACACGCTTGTACAGAATTTGTTACACTTTCCACTGGTATGCACAAAAATATAATCGACAAATTAATTGAGTCATAATAATGAATTATTTGGGAGCTAAAACAAGAAGATTATCAATTCAATCACGGCCTTCTATTCTCAAAGTTGAGCTCAAAGATTGCTCAAAGATTCTCAAAGATTGCAGTTGAGCGCAAGTCCGTGGTGTTTGTGTGTTGCCAAAGTGCACCGAGTAAATCTGCCCGAGATGCGGGCTCCGAGGGGTTCACAAATCGAAAATTTGGTGTACACCTGATCTCAGATTTCAGGTGATTTCAGGGATTTCAAGGGATTTCAAGGGATTTCAAGTGATTTCAGGTGATTTCAGGGATTTCAAGTTATTTCAAGGATTTCAGGGATTTCAAGTGATTTCAGGTGATTTCAAGGGATTTCAAGTGATTCAAGTGATTTCAAGGATTTCAGGGATTTCAAGTGATTTCAGGTGATTTCAGGTGATTTCAGGGATTTGAAGTGAATTCAGGTGATTTCAGGGATTTCAGGGATTTCAAGTGATTTCAGGTGATTTCAGGGATTTCAAGGGGATTTCATGGCAAGTGTACACCTGATTTCAGGAGTTGTTAACCCCTCGGCGGGCTCTGAACTCGGAAATACGTTACACCCGATCGCTCCTCTACCTAGTGTTGTTTTCTTTAGAAACTTGATGTCATGCCTTCTATATACCTCAAATATTCGCATCTAAGATGCATTGCACGTGGGCGTCGTCAGCGGGGGCCAAGGGGGTGCACTTGCCCCCCGCTGGGACCAGGCAGAAAAAAATTTGAAAAATTGAAATTGTTCTTTTTTTAAACAGTGATGTTTTTAGAAACTTTGTAAGTACCTATAGGTAATTACAAAGTTTCTAAAAACATCACTGTTTAAAAAAAGAACAATATATTTTCCCCTGTCTTGTTACGCGGGTGGTCATGAGTCTGATGTGACTGGGGTGGTAGGCAAGGCTACGCCTTCGCCGACTGACGGATATGGTTTATTGGGCTATTTTTATTTCCTGGAAATTTTGATATTGGGTATCATACAGACCAATCAGATTCTAATGACTCATTCTGGCTATTTTGTATGGTGGAATATTTAAAAAGATGAAAAGGATCAACTACTTGCATAGAATTCAACCATTTCAACATTCTGTCTTCTCTCTCTATAAAAATCAAAAGCTAGGTCTAATTAAATAGTCACAAAACCTCCCAAAACACCATAAAATGATGGAATTCCATAAAAATCTCCTTGTGGATCCCCACTCCCATTGGGATTTGTGCACTTTTGAATTTGGGATATTTTGCCCCCCTTAAATTTCTTCCTGCCGACGCCCATGGCAGTGCAGATTGCCATCCAAGATGCGGTGTAAGCAAACAACTGCGCTACGCTTATGAAAAAGGATACTTAATTAAATGAAATGTGAACACTTATTAACGTTTGTGACATGTGGACTTCTCAACCGAAATCGATTACATCAACAAATCGTCCAGATGTAAGCCACTTGCAATAGCTTGCGTTATTATGAATTACTTCACAATTTAACCTCTCTGTCTCCGTTTTACTTCATACGAAACTGTTTCAGACAAGTGAGCAAACGTTTATTACTACTCACTACGCACAATCGGTTGTTCTAACGACTGGTCTGTTGAATTGGTACATGTTTTTAGCATGGGAGACTAAGGAAGACGAGGGACGGCGAACAACGCAACCCGCAACGCGTCTTGGAGGAGGGTTTACTCAACCAATGTATGCTCACTAGCATACTACTAGTTATATTGTACGTGGCGATTTAACGTTTTGTCAACTAGTTTTCAGAAAATGTTCTCGGAATTTTCAGCTTCTTTTTCATTTCTAATTTTCATATAAGCCTACCATTTAAACATTATAGCATCTATAAATGACCAAAAGTGTAGGGCCTATACAATTTTGTGGGCGGATTCCCCTTACAACCGAACCAGCAGGGACGTCGTTAGGGGGTAAAGGGGGCGTGCCCCACCAACAGTTTATCCGTCTTTAAAAAAATATTTATCATGACCCACAAATAAACACACAGTAAAATATATCGTTGTAAGTAGGCTAGGCCTAATCGCGAAAACAACTTCTAAAATGACCCCATTAGAGACGATCCATTGCGGGGCTCGAGACCCTCTTGTAGCTCGCGGCTGGGCGGTCATCTGATGCATGTGACCTGCGCCCCCTCGATACACGCTCACTAACCACGTGCCTGGCTGAGAGGACAGATATTACTACTCGGTCAAACACTTCACTCAGCACCGCTCCAGCGTTCCTGACAGGAGCAGGCAGGACTCGCACTGTCAGCTACAACAAGCTCGTATCGTACCTTGGATGATCTGTCCAAGTCGTAACAATATCCACGCATCTGTGTGCCAGACACTTGCACTCTGCATGAGTTCACGGCCCACTCGGTTCCCAACATCTGCGTGCATCAACAACATGATTGTCGCGCGGCAGTGGAAGCTGATGAGCGCGAGGAGGGAGAGACGTGCTACTGGACCACATCTCGTTCAAGCACGACTCTCGCCTTCGATCCTCGCTCGCTCAAAACACGAGGCAGCCACGCTACCACGACGCCACACGGACATATGGCCATATGCTTGCCCAACGCTACCGTGTCATATCATAACACGGGTGGGCAACCGAGTCATCACGTCACAAATCTCGGCGTTCCCATTGGTCACTGTGAGTCCCATTTTAAAAACCACCTTGCAGAAAGATAGGCCAGGCCCTATCGTGTCAGGCCTCAGAAATACCACGCCAGCTAATGCAAGATCACACTTCGATATCAGAAATGAGTCGCACGGTTTTAGATCATGATTTGATGCGTGTATTCGAGTTAAATGCGGTAGCCGGCAAAAAGAGCGCGGACAATAATCTCGCGGCAATAATATCGAGTGGGTGAAATGATCGCGCGTACATAAGGTCGCGCAGACAAAAAGATCGCGGACAAAAGATCGCGGCGACCATAAGATCGCGGGCAGTGACATCGCAACGAAGATATGATAGCGGACAAAATGATTTCGGACAATAAGATCGCGGGCAATAAGATCGCGGCGACCATATGATCGCCGGCAATAAGATCGCGGCGACCAAATGATCGCGGGCAAAAAGATCGCGGCGACCATATGATCGCCGGCAATAAGATCGCGGCGACCAAATGATCGCGGGCAATAAGATCGCGGCGACCATATGATCGCGGGCAATAAGATCGCGGCGACCATATGATCGCCGGCAATAAGATCGCGGCGACCATATGATCGCGGGCAATAAGATCGCGGCGACCATATGATCGCGGGCAAAAAGATCGCGGCGACCATATGATCGCGGGCAATAAGATCGCGGCGACCATATGATCGCGGGCAATAAGATCGCGGCGACCATATGATCGCGGGCAATAAGATCGCGGCGACCATATGATCGCGGGCAATAAGATCGCGGCGACCATATGATCGCGGGCAATAAGAGCGCGGCGACCATATGATCGCGGGCAATAAGATCGCGGCGACCATATGATCGCGGGCAAAAAGATCGCGGCGACCATATGATCGCGGGCGATAAGATCGCGGCGTACATATGATCGCGGGCAATAAGATCGCGGGCAAAAAGATCGCGGCGACCAAATGATCGCTCGTTCTCACCCGTGGTCGCCCTATGCATGAGCATTGTGCATCATTCAGGCGGCGATTGCCGGCGAACGCCGGGTCGGATCGACGCGAGGGTGGCACCGTTGGATGCACACAGACGAAACACGTATTCGTATACGGGGTGCGGCCGGGATTCGAACCGCCGCTCTCCGACCATCGCCGCATATCGTTTTAACACGGCGGTGCCCATAAGAGACACTCGGGAGAACTTTTCAGGAGAACGACTGGTCGGATCGGGCTGATTCGACCACACAGGTGTAGAGGGGAACGATCCGCGTCTTTTATTGCCAGTGCGGCTGCATTCCGTCGCGGCGTTCGGAATCGCGACCTCGGAGTAGATCCCTCGTTCTCACCCGCGGTCGCTCTATGCCCGAGCATTGTGCATCGATTGCCGGCGAACGGCCTTTTCGACTAGCGTATAATATAAGTTGATGGTTTGGGTATCCGTCTCCATGTATTAGATACTATCAAAGGTGGTAATTTTCGTCCGCGATTATATGTACGCCGCGATCTTATTGCCCGCGATCATATGTACGCCGCGATCTTTTTGTCCGCGATCATATGGTCGCCGCGATCTTATTGCCCGCGATCATATGGTCGCCGCGATCTTATTGCCCGCGATCATATGGTCGCCGCGATCTTATTGCCCGCGATCATATGGTCGCCGCGATCTTATTGCCCGCGATCATATGGTCGCCGCGATCTTATTGCCCGCGATCATATGGTCGCCGCGATCTTATTGCCCGCGATCATATGGTCGCCGCGATCTTATTGCCCGCGATCATATGGTCGCCGCGATCTTATTGCCCGCGATCATATGGTCGCCGCGATCTTATTGTCCCGCGATCATATGGTCGCCGCGATCTTATTGCCCGCGATCATATGGTCGCCGCGATCTTATTGCCCGCGATCATATGGTCGCCGCGATCTTATTGCCCGCGATCATATGGTCGCCGCGATCTTATTGCCCGCGATCATATGGTCGCCGCGATCTTATTGCCCGCGATCATATGGTCGCCGCGATCTTATTGCCCGCGATCATATGGTCGCCGCGATCTTATTGCCCGCGATCATATGGTCGCCGCGATCTTATTGCCCGCGATCATATGGTCGCCGCGATCTTATTGCCCGCGATCATATGGTCGCCGCGATCTTATTGCCCGCGATCATATGGTCGCCGCGATCTTATTGCCCGCGATCATATGGTCGCCGCGATCTTATTGCCCGCGATCATATGGTCGCCGCGATCTTATTGCCCGCGATCATATGGTCGCCGCGATCTTATTGCCCGCGATCATATGGTCGCCGCGATCTTATTGCCCGCGATCATATGGTCGCCGCGATCTTATTGCCCGCGATCATATGGTCGCCGCGATCTTATTGCCCGCGATCATATGGTCGCCGCGATCTTATTGCCCGCGATCATATGGTCGCCGCGATCTTATTGCCCGCGATCATATGGTCGCCGCGATCTTATTGCCCGCGATCATATGGTCGCCGCGATCTTATTGCCCGCGATCATTATGGTCGCCGCGATCTTATTGCCCGCGATCATATGGTCGCCGCGATCTTATTGCCCGCGATCATATGGTCGCCGCGATCTTATTGCCCGCGATCATATGGTCGCCGCGATCTATTGCCCGCGATCATATGGTCGCCGCGATCTTATTGCCCGCGATCATATGGTCGCCGCGATCTTATTGCCCGCGATCATATGGTCGCCGCGATCTTATTGCCCGCGATCATATGGTCGCCGCGATCTTATTGCCCGCGATCATATGGTCGCCGCGATCTTATTGCCCGCGATCATATGGTCGCCGCGATCTTATTGCCCGCGATCATATTGGTCGCCGCGATCTTATTGCCCGCGATCATATGGTCGCCGCGATCTTATTGCCCGCGATCATATGGTCGCCGCGATCTTATTGCCCGCGATCATATGGTCGCCGCGATCTTATTGCCCGCGATCATATGGTCGCCGCGATCTTATTGCCCGCGATCATATGGTCGCCGCGATCTTATTGCCCGCGATCATATGGTCGCCGCGATCTTATTGCCCGCGATCATATGGTCGCCGCGATCTTATTGCCGCGATCATATGGTCGCCGCGATCTTTATTGCCCGCGATCATATGGTCGCCGCGATCTTTTTGCCCGCGATCATATGGTCGCCGCGATCTTATTGCCCGCGATCATATGGTCGCCGCGATCTTATTGCCCGCGATCATATGGTCGCCGCGATCTTATTGCCCGCGATCATATGGTCGCCGCGATCTTATTGCCCGCGATCATATGGTCGCCGCGATCTTATTGCCCGCGATCATATGGTCGCCGCGATCTTATTGCCCGCGATCATATGGTCGCCGCGATCTTATTGCCCGCGATCATATGGTCGCCGCGATCTTATTGCCCGCGATCATATGGTCGCCGCGATCTTATTGCCCGCGATCATATGGTCGCCGCGATCTTATTGCTCGCCGTCATATGGTCGCCGCGATCTTATTGCCCGCGATCATATGGTCGCCGCGATCTTATTGCCCGCGATCATATGGTCGCCGCGATCTTATTGCCCGCGATCATATGGTCGCCGCGATCTTATGCCCGCGATTTGCCGGTCATATGGTCGCCGCGATCTTATTGCCGCGATCATATGGTCGCCGCGATCTTATTGCCCGCGATCATATGGTCGCCGCGATCTTATTGTCGCGATCATATGGTCGCCGCGATCTTATTGCCCGCGATCATATGATCGCCGCGATCTTATTGCCCGCGATCTTATTGGTCGCCGCGATCTATTGCCGCGATCATATGGTCGCCGCATCTTATGCCCGCATCATTGTCGCCGCGATCTTATTGCCGCGATCATATGTCGCCGCGATCTTATTGCCCGCGATCATTTGGTCGCCGCGATCTATGCCCGCGATACATTGGTCGCCGCGATCTTATTGCCGCGACATTGGTCGCCGCGATCTTATTGCCGCATATATGGTCGCGCGCTCTTATTCCGCGATCATATGGTCGCCGCGATCTTATGCCCGCGATCATATGGTCGCCGCGATCTTATTGCCGCGATCATAGTCGCGCGTCTTTGCCCGCGATCATATGGTCGCCGCGATCTTATTGCCCGCGATCATATGGTCGCCGCGCTCTTTTGTCCGCGGTTATTTGGTCTCCGCGATATTATGTACCCGCGATGTTATGTCTCTCGCGGTATTATTGCCGCGATATCTTGGTCGTCGACATTATTGAGTCGGTCATATTACCGTGAGCCGTCACATTCAGGTCAAACGAGGGAGTTATGGAGACTAGCATTCGCATCTTTAAATTTCGTGAACATTTGAAATTATTCGAAAAAATCATTTATCCACATTTCCTCCTCTGGGTTTTTATTATTGTTTTTTTCCCAACGTCGAAATGTTTTCTCTCTTACGTGAGCAACCAAGCTCTACGGGAGCGACCGTGTCACGTGCTATCGCCTGACCTGTGCAGCGCGTTTCAAGTGGGCCTACAGGCTTCGCTTCGCTCATTCAATTATTATAAGGTCCATGTTAAGAGTCCATGGGAGTCGATTTGGCGGAATATCAGTTTTTTGGTGATGAACGGTATGAGATATCGGAATTATGAAAACAAGGGAACACAGATATTTTAAATACCTTCAAGATGGTGTGAGTAAGAACTATTTACCTCAAGTCGCCTGACAATTGTGTGATGTGAGATAAATATCTATCGCTTACACCGTCTTGAAGGTGTTGAAAGCACCCGATACTTCGTAGGCCTACCGTTCAGAAGTCATGAGCAAAAAACTGATATTCCCCTTAATCGACTCCCATGGACTCTTAATCGCTGAAACATTGAACGGACAATTTGTAGGTGCCACCCTCGTTAGCTCAGGCAGCTAAGGCACTGCTTCAGAAACTGAAGTCACTGTTGGGCGTGGGTTCGAGTCCCGCATAAGCCATGGGTTTTTGTAAACGTCCTCTCACTTATCATCACTTCATAGTTTCATAATCACCCACCCACTCGTACCCCCGTGTGTCCTAGCTGTTGGTGGGGTCGTTACGCAATAATATTCATTCATACACTCAACTGGTAGGTTTTGCTGATTTTGTTTATTCCAATTCTACGTTACTTTATTTCTATTTTAAAAATGTTGCTCGAGTATTATTGATGGCGATTGTGACGGGACCGATGTCGGGCGAGACGACCTGATCTAACCAACCCAAACAACCTACATTCAGCAGGTACCACCCATCATTTTGAAAAAAAATCCCTGAAAATGGTGTTTTCTAATAGACAAACATTAAATCTATCGAAAAAAGGCACCCGACGCATAAAATTACTAAATGCTAAAATTAAATCAACACTCCTAAACAGTATGAAATTACAAAGACATTATCACAGTCCGCCATCTTTGAAGGTTATGAGACCAAATAACCCAAACCATTCGGTACCGAGTCACACAAAATTACCGTGTAGAACAGGTATCAACAGCTGCATGTTGTGAACAGACGCTTCGAAGTGTACAATGAAGACAATTCGTGACAAACTTACTGACATTAACAATTCAAATTGAACTTATTATTATCGGAAGAAAAATGAGTCGGGGAGAAATCAAGAATATCCAACCTTCACAAAGAAACATTCAGGAGACCGGGCTTCGATTCCCGCCATGGTCGACCATCTTGACACGGGTTTTTCGTAGTTTCCCTCTATCGTTCAGATTAATACTGGGAATAAGGATGTTCCTTAACAATAGGCCACGACCGATTCCTTCCCACCATTCAAAAACACCTAATAAAATAACCTTTCATCTCATCATCCCGTCATCTCAAATACATATCATTCACCGACGACAATAGATCGTAGTCATCACTCATCAGTACAGTGCGTCGTTAAACCCAATATAAATATGTCAATCAAAACAAAGAAATACATTGAAAATGCCTATTCATTTTAATTTGTTTTTATATTCTCGGTTGATTCTATTGATTGTTTTGCTGACATTCCGAGTGTCGAGTCAAGTGCTCAAGGGTTAATAACCCCAGCTTGTGCAACAGATCTGCATGCCAGGCCGAGGGTTCGGATATCACGACCCTCAAACTACAGTTTACCGTCGATATGTATTTACCTCATTTAAGAGAAAACTAGAAATCAGCAACTCAATTTCAAAAATTATAATAGTTTTTTGTCCTCCAGAGACCACGAGTCATCACGGAGACATTACTAACCGATTCTGTATTATAAGTAGGCCTACATAAACAAAATCGAGTAGGGGCCTATGTCTACCGGTACGTCACGATTCAGAATAAAAACAGGTCCTGGAGGACCACTAAATTAATACAACTTCTGAGATTGAAATGAAGATTTCATAGTTTTCTCTAAAATAAATATCGTCATTATTCGTTGAAATAGTTTCAGGGTTGTGTAGAAAAGGGAATAGAGTTAGGTGATCAAATCAGTGTGCTAGTCATGAGGTGTGCACGCCGTTTCTACATCTATAACATACCGGTAAATGCTCGGTAATACGCACATGAAAGCCACAATGTGGATGCTACCGATCTGGAGGTGGAATTAAAACCCTATTTGGCAGCAACTGGTTGTGACAACGAATGACCTTCAAGAAAACACCTGGTTAGTCTCTCAACCCCGTTTATTATTTTATACTACTTCAGAAGTTATAGATATGCTAGCATTCGGATGAATGGTAGGAATATTGACTTTTTACACAGTTATAGAATAATAATCACCTAATCACATGTGGAGGCAAAACATGCATGTACAAACACCACTACGGGGTACTGTCAATTCTATTATTACTGTTATTATGTTTGGTAAACGTCAGTTTTGGCGCCATTAGAAACAAGGTAAATAGGCATGTGAAGTCTTTGTACACCTCAACAAAGATAGAAAGATATCATACAACGGAATAACAAAGTAATGAAAGAATAATTAAATATAATACTAACCACTTCTCTGCATATTTGGTTAATATTGAAATACGTTTCTTATCACATCACTTTTTAGCTTGCACACACACTTCACGACAGCGCTCACTACTTTAGGGGGTAGGCCTAACTCTCAAGAACCCGAAAATCGAAAAAGGCCTGCGAGAATACTTTGTCTAGTGGTCGCTAGGTTCGCTGGTAGCGCAGAATTCTCAAGGACGAGCTCAATCGATCCCGGGCATACCGCGAAATGCCAGCGTATTCAAAATTGGCAGTGATATCATGTGGGTTTGGGTAGCGTATTATAGTTATTTTGATATTTTTTTTTTACGAAATTACTATAGATGGTCGTAGAACTTCAAGAAATCAAGAAATATAGTCTATAATCCAATGATGAGCAAGAATGGAAATAATTAGATGAGCGTTAGCAAACATTTCCACTCAACTCTTATGGAGCTTTGTCTGTCTGTTTGTTTGTTTGTTTGTTTGTAAACACTGCACAGGTCGCAGGGTTTGACTGATCTACATGAAACTTTTTTTCTATACACAAACTTATCCAACTTAGAACCCTATAGTTTTGGGTCATATTTGTTGGACCATTTTTTAGAAACATCATCTCAAAGTTTCTAAAATCCCCATAAGATTAGGCTGAGCAGAAAAAATTGGAAAATAAAATGCCACCAATATAATTCAAATTCTCCTCAGATGTAAAAATGGTAGTGATACACATAATTAAACATTTGTATGCAATCCGAACCAGCCGTTTCGAAGAAAATAATGTAATACATGTTCTTTATTCATCGAATAGATAAAAATAATAGCAGAATAATGTTGCGGTGTTACATTCACGGCTCCCTAGATTCGTTGGTATCGAGTGAAGTACATGATCAAGGTGTGTAGGAGAGTTTTAGGGTCAACTTTATAGATATCTCGCTCATCGTACAACGCATATTCTGCGTTTGCCTGGTCTAATGCAGTGGCGAAGCGTGACAATCCGACAGGGGAGACACGAAGGAGCGTATTAGTAGAGCTAGATAAACCTTAGGAATAATAGTATTGTACGTGGAGTAAAAATGCCAACAAATTTTTCAGACTCTTGATTGGCTTTCGGCTCATTTTTCAGGATGTTGATTGGTTAATGATTAGTACAATAAAAATATTCAAATTCCCGCGAGAAAGTGCAGGAATAACATTAAAGCTAAGAAATACAATTCAAAAATAACAGTCATGAAAAATTGACCGAAGGGTTCGGGTAGTTTAGAAATTCAAGAGTTGAATGCAAAGTTTATGTAACTTTTGACTTGAGTGATGGACATTTTTAAACTGACGAATTGTGTTTTCGATCTTACGTCACATTTCTTCTATTTGTGGCTCACTTGAAGAATTACATTCCAACCTTCTCGAACTGAGGATTAACTACCCAATATACATGTTAGAAAAATAAATAAAATAACAATACATAGATAATTATATATATATATATATATATATATACAATAGGTGGAGCACGATGTAGTGATACCAACTTACTTTATCATATTATAAATAAGGTGTGCCGACTCAGCCTTCCAATTGGTGCATTTCCTTCGTCGTAGAGGGTGCATTTCCATGTAGCGCAACTATCGCTTTTCATATTGAACTACTGATCACGGCTCAATAGATGACATGCGTGATGCACATATTGTTGTTTGATAACAATCAAATAATGACGTCATCAATGTCACCGGTACTGTAGCTACTCGTATCTCATCTAGTTCACAAGAGAATCCGCTAAATCGCTACAGGGAAATGCGCCCTTTTGGCTCTGAAGTGACGGCACGAAAACACCAACAGGCTCCCATGTTAAATCATGGAGTCGGCACACCTTATTTATACCATGATAAAGTAAGTTGGTATCACTACATCGTGGGTGGAGGGTTTATTTGGACCAATATTTCATCTGCGATTTGACGTAATAAATGAAAGCCCGCTCTGAAACACGTGTATAATCAGATCTAGCCTGTGCTTGCTATTGCTTGAGACACGTCTCATCGCTCTGTTTAATTGTCATATGTGGTCCGAAAGGTGAGCATGCTCACAACTCGATTACACGTATAATATGACGCTCTATAGACAGCATGGGAGACACTTGCTGCACGGACGACCATGCACACTCACAGCGTGTGACGTGGATAAGGCCAAATATCGGCTACTGGACAAACTTGAAATCTATTTTGAAATCTATTTTCTGTAAACGCAAACTTATCCAACTTAGAACTGGATAGTTTTGGGATCAAATCGGTTGCACCATTTTTGAGAAACATCATCTCAAAGTTTCTAAAAACCCAATGAGATTAGGCTGGGTGGCAAAAATTGAAGAATAAAATCTCTCAAATATATTTCAAATTCTCCTCAAAATATGAAAAACGAAATGATACACATTATTAAAAATTGATATGCAATTCGGACCAGCCATTTAGAAGAAAATAATGTAATGAATTTTTTTTAGATAGAAATACTAGCAGAAAATGTTGCAGTGATAGATTCACGACTCGCTACATTCTTTGGTATCGAATGAAGTATGAAGTATATTTTATATGCGTTAAGATGTGTAGAGTTTTCAATTATACTATATGTAAATATCTCGCCAGTGGCGTATCCGCCACTGGCGGATGGGCGAGGATGGCGGATGGCGGATGGCGAGGAGGAGGGGCGATGGGGGCGATCGCCCCTCCTCCATGAAATAGGAAAGACGAAAAAAAAGAAGGAAGAGAGAAGGAAAGAAAGAAAAAAAAGAGAAAGAGAAAGAAGGAAAGATATGTATAGATGGATAATATTGTACGTAATTGTATAGAAAATCAAATATCAGATGGGCACCTATAGTTCTATAAGAAAATTGATTTTGGCATCTAAATCTCATCTGAAACACGTTGAACCATATTATTAAAAAAGGTGTAATTTAAAGAAATTTGATGTACTGTTCCAAAATGACAGCTCTGGTACGTAGTTTATGAGTTAGCAGATATCAACAAACAACACTATGCTTCTTCCAGATGTAAATTATCACAATTTTTGTAAATTTCCAAAATTCCAACAGTCGTAACGATGACAATAGAGTGAAATGGACAGAGGACTTCCAATAAGGGTCGTTTCCAGGGGTGAGCAAAGAGCGTGACTGCCATGGAAGTCACATTCAAAGGGCGCTATCGGCGCACATTTGTGACATCCTATTAATAATAATGTTCCATGAATCATATTCAATTTTACTTATGCATTATTGGATGGAGTAAATGTTATTATTCAAACAGCATTGTAATCGAATGATAGATTAAATTTAGCGTTTTATTTTCTTGGATCAGCCATTCAGCAAAACTAGCTTCCTAACCACACTAGAGAATCCATGAATTCCAGAAATTTCGTGTAGTTCCCAAACCCGTAAAATTGTATTTAAAAAGACAAACTTCTGAAAAATTCCCCTGCGGGGCTTGATTCCTCCCTCACTTGCATTCACTTTCACTATTCATACATTCAGTTTTTGGGGCTCACAATTGAGTCCTTGCCCATGGGGCTAAAATGACCCAGAACGACCCTCCAGTTACAATAACTATGATTGGCAAATATCAGTTGGGCACCTCTAGTTCTTCAACACAATTAATGTTGTCATCTAAATCTCATCTGAAACTCGTTGACTGCGTTAAAAAAGGGGCAATTTGAAAAATTCTCTTGCGGGGCCAGAAAGGGTCCTTCCCCCCGCGGGTCGTAGGCTTCGCGTTTTAATAATATAACTGAACCTCATATGGCATTTTCTTTTGCAAACTGAGATCCCCCCCCATGAATATGACCTGGATCCGCCCCTGTATCTCGCTCATCTTACAGCACATATTCTGCGTTTGCCTAGTATTATAATAATAATATCCTTATTTGTGCGGCGGAGTTGGGGCACAGTGACGTTTTCTTACACCAACCTTTCAACACATTACTTTTTTGCGATACGCGAGTTAACAATAAAAAATTGTAACATTAAAAATAGATAGATTGAATGTCTTCACTTTATAATGTACAGAATAGAATTGCGAACGGCAAGATTCGGTCTAGTGACCGTTCTTCCACCCAACCAAGTGTAACGATAAACATGAACGTACCATAACACATAGTTTGATAAATATGATGAAGAAAATAAAACTGAAAGTAGAAGATGCTTAGTAGTCTAGTTTGTCCGTAGTGTACACAAGACTAATAGTATTGTGCAAACACTGAGTACAGAAAACACACACAGAACTAAGATAGCAATCTGGTAAAATAATATTAATATGCAAGATCAAGAAGAACATATTTTGTTAAATATAATTAACAAATATAATATTTTTTCCCAAGGTTTCCAATCTTATAAATCTATTACCATAGTTATATGAAATGAGAACACATGCAGTAACGGAGGATGAAGAGAAATTGGTATAACAGTATACAGGAGTATTGGACGTCTTATTTGCGATACGAGAATTACCACACGGAATCCAATTACGGTAGTTTTTTCAGAATGAATTGTTTCATTTTTTTTGGAACTCTATTCTAAATTGGTTTTGACAGATTCACCTAATTTGTTCAGCCACAGTAGCTTGAAATATTGAGACTTGGACAGGATTTGTATTGAATGAAATTGTTCTCAATGATAGGCGAGTTACCCTGGAATAACCCGCCAGTGACTTGTATTTCTCGTTCAGTACTACGGTAATCTTGATACAAACTGTTCTGAGGTCGAAACAATATTATAATAATTCATCATTGGTTTCATTCTTTAACCATTATTGGAGCCAATTTAGCAGAATATCAGGTTTTTGGTGATAACTTTTGAACAGTACGAGATATCGACATTTTGAGAAAGATATCTTCAATACCTTTAAGTAATAACTATTTATCTCACAACACATAATCGTCAGGCGTAAACGCTTGACAATGTGTGCTTTTAGGCATCCACGCCTGACAGTCAGGCAATTAGAGATAAATGCTAAATAGTTATTACTCACAATATCTAAATATAAATTTCACCACATGCTCACGAAATGTAGTGCAACAAAATAGGCTACGGAGGACGACGAATTTCACAATTGTTTGGGGGTGGGCAGGGGTGGTAATTTGGGGTGAGCCTTTCTTCAGTAATTTTCATTGGTGGAGTAGTTATGTGAAAACATTCCTTTCTTCTTGTGAAATGTTATTAATAATATATCGTAAACATATTGTAATTTTAGATAAAATCAATTATCTTAACGGTACCGGTAAATTGCTAATCGATTGACATTGACCTTTATAATATATTGACTCTCTTTTTTTATAGGAAAACTGGAAAACCGGAAAACAATATACACACCTTGGTTTTCACATTTCTGAGCCTTCCTCAATCATTTCATCTAGGACAATAGCTAATAATAATAATAATAAAAATAATAATTTATCGGTCATCAGGTTGATCATAGACATGATATTTGACAGGTCATATATATTTTACACTTACGTGTATTTATAATCATAAATTTCTTTTACAGAATAAAAACTATTTGTCAATAAAAATTCTTTGAGTTTAGGTTTAAAGACATTTGGCCTGGTTGTTAAAATCTTAATATTAGTAGGAAGAGCATTCAGAAGTTTGCAACCAGCATATATAGGGCCCTTAGCAAAGACGCTGAAATTGTGTTGAATTATATTAAAATCCTCTTTGCGCCTCGTTTTATAGTTATGTCTATTTTTACTAACATGCACTAGATGACTGTTGTCATTGATAAAGACAATACAGTTATATATAAGGTAGCTATTGTCTTAGATGTCATTCAATTCTTATAACTCATAGCCTTTCAACCTGTAGATTTTCATTGACAAACCTGAATCTCACTATTGGTCGGTTTTGCTCTGTAATCATTCATTTTCTGGGAAAATAAATTAGTCAAATTTCTTCAAACCAGCTGAGAATGAAATGTATTAGAACAATATCAACATTCTGAGAAAATTTCATGACCAACGGCTGATTTTCAAAAAATTTCCAAAAATGAAGATGAAGATTGTCATGAAGATTCAATTTTTTGTAAAATTGCGCAAAATTTGTCAGTTCTTTACAAAACAACTGTCTTGAAGAAGTTCAAGACACTAGATGAAAAATACTGACATAATGAAACATTTGCGTGTTCCAACATGTATAGGCTAGCAACTCGTTATATTATTCACTGACTACGTAGTATTCCGTTGGTGATTCCGATAAAGCGAGCAATAACTTCTTCTTGACATGAACTTACGCTTGCTGCCAGTTGCAGGCCCGGCGCCAAGTGTACACTGTACATCAAAGTGGAATTCAGAAACCACTGCATCAATATTTTCTTGTCTATGCAAATGCATAACATATATAGTGGAACAACAATGTGCGTGTACAGCTTGAAGCAAAAGTAAAAGTCTGTTTTTCTGACGACTGGTGGGTAGGCAACTTAACAGCCAAACCGGCCACACGCTAGAAACCGGTGTGGGTGGGGGGGGGGGGGGGTCAGGCCAGGATTCAAAGTCCATATGCAGGTATACTGATAAAATGGGAATAGCATTGATTAAATGTATCACAGTTCGAAATATGAAGTAAAATAATTGAAGATATTTAGTTTAGTATAGTTTCTGCTACTGAGATAATGCAATACTTGCAGAACATTGGACAAGATGCAACAGCAAATTATATATATATATATATATATATATATATATATGAAAACTTTAAAACTTTCACGACTCATTTTATTATAATAATATATTTTACAGGAAAATTATAGTCGTGTATATTATGGAACCTTTATTTTCTCAACGTTTCAACCATTATGTTATGGTCTTTATCAAGAGAATTATTTGTTTGAACTGAATATGACGAAAAACTGTGATCGATTATTTTGCAACATATGCACTTAGATACTATAGTCTTCTACATTTTTCCAGAGTCATTATATGAATGAAACCATGGCTTATATAGAATGAAAATATATAAATGAATGTAAATACGAAAATTGTTTGAATATAAAATAAAATTGAAATTGAAAAATAATAAAAAGTGGCTGAATATGTACACGATTTCCAGTTCATCGTGGCCGCAGATCGTAAGAATATGTCTTCGGTTCTCTCGTTCCGTTCTCTTCAAGTACTTGTTGAGAGGCACTGCACTGGAGTTGTGGCCTTCTTTCAATTCTTTTTAAAGATGCGAGAGCCGTGGACCAACTGGCGGACATGTTATATCCGCTGTCTTCTCCGTTGAAATTGTGAGGGTGTTTTATTATTTCGATGGACTAGCTTATTGCCCTTGGCCACCGTCTCACTTGTCGATCCACGACTGTCGCATCTTCATACAGAATGCGATGCTTCTCTTCAATAGCATGTTTTGCTACCGCCGAATTGTGCACGTTGCCGACCCTCTCGTTATATTTGTGCTGTTTAAGCCTGGCATACACTGGTTTCATCGTTTGGCCGATATACGTTAATCCACATTCACATGGAACCTCGTAAACCCCACAGTTCTCCAAATGTATCCTGTCTTTGACAGTCACAAAACTGTCTCTCAACACGTTAGCTGCTGTGAACAAAGTTTGAATGTTATTCTTTTTTAACATCCGACTGATTTTATCGGTAACGCCACTTATGTATGGTGGTGAAGCTAATGAGATTGGTTTCTCTTCGTTACTCGTCTCTCCCGTTCTGTCTTTTGATAAAAAGGTCAGGGATTTTTCTATCTGTTGATGTGAGTAGCCGTTATTCTTGAATATTCTTCTCAGGTAGGTCAACTCTGCTAGCATATGGTCATCATCCGACAATCTCTTCGATCTTGTTACCAGTGAATTCAGTACAGATTGCTTCTGAGCAGGGTGATGATTGGAGTTTTCATGCAGGTATCTATTGGTATGTGTGTCTTTTAGAAAGAAAAAAGGACGGTTCTATAGGGCATTCAGTTTACCGAAAAGACACACATACCAATAGATACCTGCATGAAAACTCCAATCATCACCCGGCTCAGAAGCAATCTGTACTGAATTCACTGGTAACAAGATCAAAGAGATTGTCGGATGATGACCATATGCTAGCAGAGTTGACCTACCTGAGAAGAATATTCAAGAATAAGTCCATCTCAGTGCTGAGAACTTCGACGCCACCTAGATCGCCTATAAGCTAGCTACAGGCTCTACAGGGCTCTGATGGCCCGAGTAGTCCATCTCAGTGCTGAGAACCTCGACGCCACCTAGATCGCCTATAAGCTAGCTACAGGCTCTACAGGGCTCTGATGGCCCGAGTAGTCCATCTCAGTGCTGAGAACTTCGACGCCACCTAGATCGCCTATAAGCTAGCTACAGGCTCTACAGGGCTCTGATGGCCCGAGTAGTCCATCTCAGTGCTAAGAACCTCGACGCCACCTAGATCGCCTTATAAGCTAGCTACAGGCTCTACAGGGCTCTGACGGCCCAAGTAGTCCATCTCAATGCTAAGAACCTCGACACCACCTAGATCGCCTATAAGCTAGCTACAGGCTCTACAGGGCTCTGATGGCCCGAGTAGTCCATCTCAGTGCTAAGAACCTCGACGCCACCTAGATCGCCTATAAACTAGCTGCAGGCTCTACATGGCTCTGATGGCCTAAGTAGTCCATCTCAGTGCTGAGAACCTCGACGCCACCTGGATCGTCTATCAGCTAGCTACAGGCTCTACAGGGCTCTGACGGCCCGAGTAGTCCATCTCAGTGCTGAGAACCTCGACACCACCTAGATCGCCTATAAGCTAGCTACAGGCTCTACAGGGCTCTGATGGCCTGAGTAGTCCATCTCAGTGGTAAGAACCTCGACGCCACCTGGATCGCCTATAAGCTACCTACAGGCTCTACAGGGCTCCGATGGCCCGAGTAGTCCATCTCAGTGCTGAGAACCCAGACGCCACCTAGATCGCCTATAAGCTGGCTACAGGCTCTACAGGGCTCTGACGGCCCGAGTAGTCCATCTCAGTGCTGAGAACCTCGACGCCACCTGGATCGCCTTATAAGCTACCTACAGGCTCTACAGGGCTCTGACGGCCCGAGTAGTCCATCTCAGTGCTGAGAACCTCGACGCCACCTGGATCGCCTTATAAGCTAGCTACAGGCTGTACATGGCTCTGATGGCCCAAGTAGTCCATCTCAGTGCTAAGAACCTCGACGCCACCTAGATCGCCTATAAGCTAGCTAGAGGCTCTACAGGGCTCTGATGGCCCGAGTAGTCCATCTCAGTGCTGAGAACCTCGACGCCACCTGGATCGCCTTATAAGCTAGCTACAGGCTCTACAGGGCTCTGATGGCCCAAGTAGTCCATCTCAGTGCTGAGAACCTCGACGCCACCTAGATCGCCTATCAGCTATAGCTACAGGCTCTACAGAGCTCTGATGGCCCGAGTAGTCCATCTCAATGCTGAGAACCTCGACGCCACCTAGATCGCCTATAAGCTAGCTACAGGCTCTACAGGGCTCTGATGGCCCGAGTAGTCCATCTCAGTGCTGAGAACCTCGACGCCACCTAGATCCCCTTATAAGCTAGCTACAGGCTCTACAGGGCTCTGATGGCCCGAGTAGTCCATCTCAGTGCTGAGAACCTCGACGCCACCTAGATCGCCTATAAGCTAGCTACAGGCTCCACAGGGCTCTGATGGCCCGAGTAGTCCATCTCAGTGCTAAGAACCTCGACGCCACCTAGATCGCCTATCAGCTACCTACAGGCTATACAGAGCTCTGGTGGCCTGAGTAGTCCATCTCAGTGCTAAAAACCTCGACGCCACCTAGATCCCCTATAAGCTAGCTACAGGCTCCACAGGGCTCTGATGGCCTGAGTAGTCCATCTCAGTGCTGAGAACCTCGACGCCACCTAGATCGCCTATAAGCTAGCTACAGGCTCTACAGGGCTCTGATGGCCCGAGTAGTCCATCTCAGTGCTGAGAACCTCGACGCCACCTAGATCGCCTTATAAGCTAGCTACAGGCTCTACAGGGCTCTGACGGCCCAAGTAGTCCATCTCAATGCTAAGAACCTCGACGCCACCTAGATCGCCTATAAGCTAGCTACAGGCTCTACAGGGCTCTGACGGCCTGAGTAGTCCATCTCAGTGGTAAGAACCTCGACGCCACCTGGATCGCCTATAAGCTACCTACAGGCTCTACAGGGCTCTGATGGCCCGAGTAGTCCATCTCAGTGCTGAGAACCCAGACGCCACCTAGATCGCCTATAAGCTGGCTACAGGCTCTACAGGGCTCTGACGGCCCG
The DNA here is from genome assembly GCA_907164805.1 of Brachyptera putata. NCBI lineage: Eukaryota > Metazoa > Arthropoda > Insecta > Plecoptera > Taeniopterygidae > Brachyptera > Brachyptera putata. Next base: position 1,570,662 of record OU015462.1, on the reverse strand, counting down.
AGTAGTCCATCTCAGTGCTGAGAACCTCGACGCCACCTGGATCGCCTTATAAGCTACCTACAGGCTCTACAGGGCTCTGACGGCCCGAGTAGTCCATCTCAGTGCTGAGAACCTTGACGCCACCTAGATCGCCTATAAGCTAGCTACAGGCTCTACAGGGCTCTGATGGCCCGAGTAGTCCATCTCAGTGCTGAGAACCTCGACGCCACCTAGATCGCCTATAAGCTAGCTACAGGCTCTACAGGGCTCTGATGGCCTGAGTAGTCCATCTCAGTGCTGAGAACCTCGACGCCACCTAGATCGCCTATGAGCTAGCTAGAGGCTCCACAGGGCTCTGATGGCCCGAGTAGTCCATCTCAGTGCTGAGAACCTCGACGCCACCTAGATCGCCTATAAGCTAGCTACAGGCTCTACAGGACTCTGATGGCCCGAGTAGTCCATCTCAGTTCTAAGAACCTCGACGCCACCTAGATCGCCTATAAGCTAGCTACAGGCTCTACAGGGCTCTGATGGCCCGAGTAGTCCATCTCAGTGCTAAGAACCTCGACGCCACCTAGATCGCCTATAAGCTAGCTAGGCTCTACAGGGCTCTGATGGCCCGAGTAGTCCATCTCAGTGCTAAGAACCTCGACGGCACCTAGATCGCCTTATAAGCTAGCTAGGCTCTACAGGGCTCTGATGGCCCGAGTAATCCATCTCAGTGCTGAGAACCTCGACGCCACCTAGATCGCCTATAAGCTAGCTGAATGCCTGAGGAGTCGATCTTGGTTGCTTATGAAACCGGTTTCATAAATCTAGAACAACGTTGAGCTCAGTTGCATATCCATCGTAGATAGCTATCACCCTAGGTAAGATCAATACTTTGAGATTGCTGAAGAAATTGGAAATAGGCAATACGTACATTGAATTGCTTAGAATGTATTACTCATCCATAAACAATAGATAAAAACATTTCAGCAGTACAGTGGTATATATTTTGATATTTTCTACGCACCGCCTAGAAGGGTACTTGGAACGTCAGTAAGCGCATCAACTGAGAATAACAATATAATGTAACATTTAGTTTATTGCAATAACAATTACGAATAAACCCAGAAACGTATATCATGGCCTACTCATTACCAAATAATTGGTATGAGTCCAATAATCTAATAAAATAAACAATAAATAGTGAATGCTCACATTCAGACCTCTTGTGACAACAATATGTATGCCATAACATAGTCATTGAACAGTAATGATAAATCAACAATGATTTTGTCAACATAAAAAATACTAACCTGTAGCACAGGCCATAAATAGTAATCCTTCATACTAGTAATAATATATTAATGATCCACGGTGTAGAATAGATTACGTGATGTATCGAGCTATTTCGGTTGGTGACGACAGTGCTGCTAGTTCCACCAGGATCTGTGCAGAGCGCCAGGTGACAGGAGGCCAGTGGGCCACGCATGCGCGCACCACTTGTACGTTAGCTGTCAGCCGGCCTCCTGGCGCCATTCTGGTGGAAGTAGCAGCACTGTTGATAGCCCGATACAACATCTAGTCTATTCCACACCGTGTGATGATCACTAAAACATTACAGTCATTGCTAAGGAATGTTTATTCTAGTGTCAATCCCACAATTCCTCAATTCCGTCATCTCCGACATTATTGTTCAGCAACTTTACTGTGGCTTTTCCTCCGCGTTGTGCATCTCGTTCCGACGACTTTTGCTGACGATCGTTTCTAACCTTGACTCTCTTCCGTACCCGTTTGTCCTCCGTTTCTTTCTTCGAGGACATTCGTGGAGAATTACCGTCAGCTTCCATTTCCTGCTCGACTGATTCACGTCCATCAAGTCTTCCTCCCGTCGCTTCACCTGGCTTGGCTATTTGTTTCCACTTTGATTGTACATTTCCGTCAACTCTACTCTTCTGCTGAAATGATTCACATTGAACCGCTTGACCAGTCGTTACTGGCCTCGAATCCTCGTCTACTACTGATTTGTCCTGAGGCGGTTCGCTCACTTCTTCCTGAAACGTCTGGCTTTGTCTCCCTAGCAACGGAGACATCGTATCGGTGCTCTTCGCCTCAACGAAACCACGGCGATCCGCTTGACCAGTCCTTACTGGCCTCGAATCCTCGTCTACTACTGATTTGTCCTGAGGCGGTTCACTCACTTCTTCCTGAAACGTCTGGCTTTGTCTCCCTAGCAACAGAGACATCGTATCGGTGCTCTTCGCCTCAACGAAACCACGGCGATCCGCTTGACCAGTCCTTACTGGCCTCGAATCCTCGTCTACTACTGATTTGTCCTGAGGCGGTTCACTCACTTCTTCCTGAAACGTCTGGCTTTGTCTCCCTAGCAACGGAGACATCGTATCGGTGCTCTTCGCCTCAACGAAACCACGGCGATCCGTTTGACCAGTCCTTACTGACCTCGAATCCTCGTCTACTACTGATTTGTCCTGAGGCGGTTCACTCACTTCTTCCTGAAACGTCTGGCTTTGTCTCCCTAGCAACGGAGACATCGTATCGGTGCTCTTCGCCTCAACGAAACCACGGCGATCCGCTTGACCAGTCCTTACTGACCTCGAATCCTCGTCTACTACTGATTTGTCCTGAGGCGGTTCACTCACTTCTTCCTGAAACGTCTGGCTTTGTCTCCCTAGCAACGGAGACATCGTATCGGTGCTCTTCGCCTCAACGAAACCACGGCGATCCGTTTGACCAGTCCTTACTGACCTCGAATCCTCGTCTACTACTGATTTGTCCTGAGGCGGTTCACTCACTTCTTCCTGAAACGTCTGGCTTTGTCTCCCTAGCAACGGAGACATCGTATCGGTGCTCTTCGCCTCAACGAAACCACGGCGATCCGTTTGACCAGTCCTTACTGACCTCGAATCCTCGTCTACTACTGATTTGTCCTGAGGCGGTTCACTCACTTCTTCCTGAAACGTCTGGCTTTGTCTCCCTAGCAACGGAGACATCGTATCGGTGCGATCTGCTCTTTCTGCCAGTTGTTTCAGTATGACCCGAGGTTTGAAGACGTCTGGCTCCGTCGTCTTGAACACTCCGACGTCACGGAGGTGTTTGTGTATCATGTCCATGCCGCTGACGTTCCAGTGAACCCCGTCGCGCCTCTGGTTCCTCGGATTGCCCAAAAACCTGCAACGTCAAGGATCTTCAGCCTCAAGCGGGGAACAATCACTTTGTTAAGTTTTCTATGTTAGTAATCAACTATGGAAAACATGGAATGTGTTGTAAGATGAGCAAGATATCAATTAAGAAATGGTGCAACCAATTTAACCCAAAAACTATACATCACTAAAAAACGGATAAGTCTGCATCTACAGAAGAAGCTTTATGTCAAACAGTCAAACTTTGCAACCTGTGCAGTGCTTGCAAACAAACAAAAAAAAGAGAAAAAACACACAGACAAAGCTTTATAAGAGTGGGATGGATGTCTTTGCTATTGCTTATACAACTAGGCAAAAGAGGAATATGTGTTGTGAGATGAGCAAGATATCCAAATAGAGTACACCTTGACTCAGATAAAACATACTTCATTCGGTTAATATTGCATCTAGGTAGCCGTGAATCCATCTCTGCCACATTTTTCTGCAATTATTTCTATCTATTAGATGGATAAAAAACATTTATAATATTATTCTCTTGAGAACGGCTGGTCCGAACATTCAGCAGCAATTTGAATTATATTGGAGATTTTACTTTTCAATGTTTTCTGCCCAGCCTATTCTTATGGGATTTTTAGAAACTTTGAGATGATGTTTCTCAAAAATGGTTCAACCAATTTGACCCAAAAACTATACAGTTCCAAGTTGGATAAGTTTGCGTATACAGAACAAGTTTCATGTCGATCGGTCAAACCCTGCACCTGTGCAGTGCTTGAAAAAAAACAAAAAAAACACACAGACCAAGCTCTATAAGAGTGGGATGGAAATCTAAATCTCCGCTAACGCTATCTAATGTAATAATGGAAACATATGAAGGCAAGACTCTACACATTGACTAAAGAGATACTCACGATGTCCCACAAGTTACTACAGTAAACCCTCGTTAATCCAAACTCGGTTAATCCAAAATTTGACATATTTCGAACTTGCCAGCGGTCCCCGGCCGAAAATATAGGCATTTCAATGTTAATTAATATGGTTAATCCAAATTCCAGCTAAACCGCAATTCAAACTGATATTTCGTTCCTTCAATTGCTTCAATACTGACTTCGGATTGGATAATTCGAAATAATCCGAGTGAATTCCGTGAAGTTATCACTGTTTTCCCAATTTCCATCCATTTTATTTGATGCGTAAGAATGAGTGGGAGCATGCTCAGCTGTTCCATGCTTTGTGTACCGAATGCAGTCGACCTTGACGAAGTCTGAGCTCGGAACACTCGTCCGTCCAACTCGGGACGGCCGAGCGCCAATAGAAACGGGCCATATGAGTATCGCGCGTCACGGAGATAGCCGAGTACATACGATCAGCGAGGCCCTTAGCAACGGATCCATCACGTAGTCTCAGCCGGTGACAGAGCTTCCTCTAGCGCGCAATACGAAATTAACTATATTCTGAGCAGGATAAATTACTTTTTGATTAATCTGAATTTCTATAAACCGAAATCATTTTTTTTAGGTCCCTTCGATTTCGGATTAACGAGGGTTTACTGTACCCGAGATTCAAAACCTTGAGGCCCGAAGTTACTTCAATCATCGCTACACATTCCTAGAGCGCTGCTAGCAGTCACGTTGAAGACTTGGCAGACAACCCAGGCAAGCATCCATCCAACCGTCCACTGAAGCACAATCGCCGAAACGATTTTAGCACTGTTAGCGGTGATTGCCGGTACTACAGGGTAGGGGGTGTGGGGAGGGTAGAGACAAAGGAGTGGGGATCGGGTTGTTTGTAGGACAGCCCATGTTCGACAGGTTGACTGCCCGACTGTCACCGGACTACTTACTCTTCAAACAGGTTCAACCGGATGCGATTGCTGATTCCGCCCGTATCTACGTTCAGAAACAGTGGGTGAATGTCCACAATCTTCACGTCTGGAATCACACAATTACATCTACTATCAACGCAAATACAAAGGAAAGAGACAACAGCAGCTTGCCGAGGTTCACAAGTAGATAGGCCTACTCATGGTGGAGAGCCGTTGAGAGAACATGGAGGTGATTTAGACACGCGAGGTTTCAACGTTTCGACTGTTGCCTTGGTCACAGTACTATCTACTCTACTGTGACCAAGGCAACAGACGAAATGTTGAAAGCTTGCGTGTCTAAATCACCTCTGCGTTCTCTCAACGGCTCTCAACCTTGAGTAGGCCTATCTACTTGTGAACCTCGGTAAACTGCGGTTCTCTTTCCCTTTCACACAATACATATGTCAAGCCTCACGCTATTTCCTTGGTGCAATAACTCAGACAGGAATGCAAGAGACAATCAGTTCAACTGATAAGCAACTTCAAGAGAGCCACGAAGACGTGAATAGGAGCCAGGTTAATGAAACGAGAAGCCCTTAGAGCGACGGTCACAAATTAGGGTTATAGCAATGGTATAGGCCTAGCATTTAGTTTTAGTTTTGTTAGCCTATATTTATGTGAAATATAACATTTTGTAGCAAACTACTAAAACAGGAGCTGCAAACTCTAGATCAGCAACTACGGATTATCAACGGAAGTTATATTGTTTGCGCCATTATTGCTTGATTTCTTTTCTCCCAACGCAATTCCCGTCCGTGGTTTCAACTATGTGTTTCCCCTTTTGTTTAGTTTGTGCACGACCTGCCTAACTGGTTTCCACCCCCTCCCCATTTCGCGTCGCAATGATACACAGTTGCAAGTATTATTTCAGTCAGTACTCATCGTTCCTGCTGCGCTCTTGGTTATGTCTAGACCTGTGGAGTCTAGGTATGTCGTTCAGTCGGACAGACGTCCATCTCTTCATCAGTCTCCTCCTCTCTATCACGCCACATTTCTCCCTTCTTCCGTTCCTACATTCTCCACTTATTATATCTACGCTTCGTTTGGGTGACCGCGTAGCGCTACAAACTGTGAGTCACTCTTTACATTACTTTCTTTCGACATCTTCAAATACAGTCCACTGCCTCTTTCTGTTAATCTCGGTCTAGCGTGAACAATATATTCTCTCGGACTTTCAGTCTGAGGCAGGAAGTTGACCGAATACCGCTTATTGTTGATAGGTATTCGAGGAAAGAGGCAACGATTCTTCTCAACTTGACATTTGGTTTCTACAGTTCATTGCATATTCAAACACACTTTTCAAGAATAATATTTCATACGATCCAGGTCAATGGCTTCAAAATCGTGCAAATTTCAACTAAATAGCTGAATGTAGTTAAATACCCTAAAAACAACATTTATAGTGGAAAATAGTTAGATAGAATATGGTGTTAAGAATCGAAATACAATGAAAATTAACCTATAGAGAATACCAAAAATGTACATCCTTGTAAAATATTTGGATTTGATGGTCCATTTCTTTAATGGTAAATTCCTACATTTCTACAGGCTATGATATTTGAGAATTGTTCAGCGAACGTCGGTCTCCATTCGTGATCTATTCAATCAGAATATTGATTGAACCTTCGGCCGTGGAGTTGCAACGTGCCCATGGAGCCCTAGCCTGCACTGGGGTTCAAGGTCACGCGAGAGACAGCTAGCTACGTTCATCTGACTAGCTAGTAGGGATAACTTCCGTTCCAAAATATCAGAAACGGATAACTGATTCACAGAACCGCCTTAGAACCATTTCTCCGACATTTTTGGGTCGAAAATGAGAGTAAACTTTCATCTAGACGCTCTCTTATATCGGCGCGAGTTCATTTCTTGTTTTTAGGCGTCATATCATTCGGTTATCTTCGGCAAATTTCATGTATCCGAAACTTAACGCATGTCTTTCTCCCTCACATTTTGGGTTTTAGTGTGCATGGAGGAGAAAAGACGAATGAATAATGCACGCGTGAACTAGTATACTATATATAGGCCTATATAATTTATATTGCGACAACACACTTGAAAAACATCTATTAATTATACATAATAACTCAAATCAACATGATCAATAAATAGAAAAATTATCACAGAAGGGATCAATTCTCTATTTCAGAACCAATTGAATCTGGAACTGGTTCAGAACTAGTTTTCGGTTGACCGAAGTTATCCCTACTAGCTACAAACATATATTCTTTCGATTTTAAAATTTCAGTATATGTAGTCTGCAATTCTGCTATTGAACGGCAGCCATAGTTTACACCACATCAAGATCCATCGAGGGTTGCGTTGGTTTTCCGGTCTCATAAGGTCTCCCTCCCATGTTGAACATATGTACCAGTTTTACCTCCAAATCATTACAACAACCAATCATGCGCAGTGAGTAGTGATGAAAGGAACTAACTTTGTTCACAAATACATTCAAAATGACATTTACGTTTGCTCAGTTGTCTAAAACAGTTTCTTATGATGTAAAACGGAGATATGTATTGAGGTAAAACTGGGCATTATTCAAATTGTAGCGCATAATAACGCAAGTTTTATTGCAAAAGGCTTACATCTGGACGATTTGTTGATGTAATCGAATTCGTGTGAGAAGTCCACATGCCACAAACACATAAGTATTCACATTTCATGTAATTGCATTACTAGTTAATATCCTTTTTCATAAGCCTAGCGCAGTTGTTCACTTCCACCGCATCTTGGATGCAAATATCTGAGGTATATAGAAGGCATGACATCAAGTTTCTACAAAGCAACACTAGGTAGAGGAGCGATCAGGTGTTCTAAGGAAAGAGATCAGGAAATAGAACGAAATTCCGAGTTGAGATGAGACCCCATGTCAAGATGGTGAACCAACGCAATCCGCAATGCATCTTTGTCTAGACACTCAATAAACAATAACATAACCTAAAAAGCTCATGTCAAATTGGCGATGAACATAGTTACGTTGACCGATTCTATTCAGTCTACCGACTTTTTATGTGTGGTCAATGGTAGGCCTAAATGACGGTGTACGTTACGTAGATCCTACGGCGTCAAGATCCTACTCTTTCTGTTTCCTGTTTTCAAACAATAATCCATTATAAAATATCAGTATAGCAGAGGCGGCTCGTGCTATAGGGCTGCAGGGCTGCAGCCCTACCTAATTTTTGAACCTACCTACCCTTCCTATCTAACTGATAATCAGTTGATCACAAAAAATCCTGTCAGTACACTTTTTTTTTAAATTAAATATTTTCCACTGTGGTATAATGATGTTTAAGTCACATTATTATTCGAATAATTTTGTAGTTATTCAGCTCTTATTTTCCAAGCTATTCTTCTTCGCTTTTCTTATAAAATTAATCCCATGCGTTGATCGTATGGGCCTAGCTACTACTCTTGAAAAGAAACACAGCGCAGAGTGCACGCCAGGGCTGTTGCCAACGCAGCCGATGCTGTGCTGCTGAAAGTTGAGCTTCCAGGCGCGTTACCATGGTGATAGCATACACAAACGAGGAGAATACCGCTAGAGCAATCCTAATGCTGGGCTGCGATGATGGTCAGCTCTAGCACTGTGGTACCTTACGTACCGAACGCGCAGCTGAATCGACGCAGGGTGGCTTCTTGGGCAGGCTAATGAATAACACGTGTTTGTTCAGGTTGCCGGCAAGCATTGTTTTCAGCTGTATTTCTACAACTAATAATCAATTTGACTGAATAGATCAACTCAAATTGATTTCGATTAAGAATAGATTAATCAAGACAATACCTGATATTTTTAAGAATTTCCAAGATAATAATAGTTTACTCGATCTGTATGCCCGTCTCTTGCCTCTGCCTGAACTTTATAAATATCGCTTCATATTAACATATTATTTTGATAAAGATTTCAAATTTCAAAATATATGTTCGGTGAATACAAGGCCTCAAAATTAAGCTCTTTATAAAGTACCACGTTATATAAATAGTAATGGAAAACGTCGATTATGTGTCCAGGTGCCTACAATCTTTAATACTCTTCCTACATCATTAATTAATCTTTTTTTTTTTTTTAATAACATCGAAACTTGATACAAAATCATTGTTCCCCAATTAAGGCTATGGATGAAAGATTAGATCGTTTGAACGGGGCACCACGAGGGCGATCTTACCACCCCGAAGAATAATTGAAATATTTTGACTCTATTAATCTAGATAAATATATTATAATGAAACGTGATTTAAAACAGTGGTTGTTAAGTGATATAATTTGATTACGTTCTTGACTATATGCTCCCATTTTATGTTTATGTACTCAATCTGTCTCCCCTCTAAGGTAATTTCTATTCATGTCTCTGTTTTTATAAGCAATATGTTATGAAAATTGATATAATTCTCATTCTCAATTCCAAATTGTTTTTATTAAATAATTGTCAGTTGACAAAATGTAGTATACCGGTATATCGTATATATATTTTTTTTACCACTTTTAGTCGTTTGTGTTTGTTTAATTCAGTTTATTATTTTTGTATCTTACATACAAGCCTTTTACAGGCTTTGTAGATCTTTGTGAATGTTTATGTAATTGTTACTATATTTTTCATGTGATAATAGAAAAAAAAATGTGATTAGTGTTTCTTTCATTATATAGTGAGTAAAATGAGTAAAAATAAGGAATACACCACACAGTTTCAAGCAAAGTACTACAGAGATTATGCCTGGCTCTGTGAGTGTCCGTTACAAAATGCCGTGTTTTGTTTCCCATGACTACTAACTATAACACTATATTGAAACTATATTGATGGTATTGTATGTAGTAGTAATGTTTGAAAACACACATATACCGTGCATATATATTCTTTTCTTAGACCGACAAATGACAGCCCTACCACATTTTTATCCCACGAGCCGCCACTGCAGTATAGCCTGCAATGTTGCTATCCAACAGCAACCACAGCTTGATGTATTGTATTGAGTCTTCATTTGGTCAGAATTTGTATGATAGATAATAAAATAAGATGTAATAATAAATATAAAATGGTTGCTCAAAGTAGGCAGGGTTCACTATTGAAAGCGGTCTTCCACCCAAACCTTTGATTAAAAATGAATTAATAATAGTGATACAAATGATCAATGACTGAGAGAGTAATACAGTGGTAATATTATAGGTGTTGATGCTGATATGGAGCTTGAGGGTTAGGTAGAGGTTAACCCCGAGTTAGCCGTTAACTCACCAGTTAGGCCCGTCTTCAGGAACCTGTTGAACTGGTCCAGCAAGTGCCGGTCTTCTGGCTTATCACAAGCAGGGATGGGCGGCAAGGTCAAGATCGTGATTTCCTCCGTCATGCTTTTCACAATTTGTACAATTTTTTCCATCGTCGTTGCCATATGGTGAATGGAGTTTCTTCTCTGAAAGAACAAGATCTCTATTAGTAATTTCTGTCGACATGTTGAAACATAATAATATAACAATAATATTAGTTTTTTTTCTGGATTGCTTAACAAGTAATATAGAAAAGTCTGGTAACATATTTACATCATTGATAACATACACATACATTATTTGAAAAAACAGAACAGAATACAAATTACTCATTTATAGATTCATAAACGTTAATTCTTGTCGTATAAAAACTCTTGAATGGAGTAATAACATTTATTCAATAAATAGTTATTTAAACATAGCTTGAAATTATTCTCTCCTCTGACTAGCTTCACGCTTTTGTGAAGGTGATTATACATTCTGATGCCTATAGGCCTACTTATGGGACTTTTACCAGAGCGTTCAAGACTTACAAAATAACTTGTTGAGAGATGTATAATTGATATTTATTATAAATTTATTATATATAATATATAAGCATTATCATATATATTAACATATATATATTATATATATTATTATTATATAAACACTGTATAATTGATATTTATTTGCACTGACTGATAAAATACATGAAGTGACTGGGGACTTCTGATTGTCCCAAAGAAATATGATCCTCACATGATGACTGGCAACTGATTGCAGGTTGCCTTCCTGGTCTTAATATACTTGCACTAGATACTGGAGAGTCCCTTGCAGGATTCCTCGTCTAACTCCTGCAAGCGACTGTGTATCTCTCTTCAAGGCCACTGCGGGAGGAAACCCAGACAGAATGGTGTGATGTGTTTACCTTGAGATCGTTTGTTCCGCACATGAGCAACACCTGTTTGGCAACGCGCGGCTGTTGCTGCTGCAGTGTTGCCAAGCGCTGGAGCAGCTGATGCAGGAACTGTCCGGATATGCACAGACACACTGGCTCTGTCTGCACGCCACTGGACGCCACTGGCAACAGAGCTATACTCATTACAAGAGACAGGATAGTTATGCAATTGCATGTTCTGATTCATGCAACGAATCCCTGGCAAAGACACGTCATCACTTCTTGGTTCCACAAATAACACTTTCAGTCCGCATGTTCAACATATTAGGGCACGTTTCACAAAAATTGCATATTTGTTTTTTTTTGGTTTCTGCATATTTTAGCCTTTTTACCACATTTCCTCAATATTCTCTCTTCTTAAAAAATTGTATGTAAAAAAAAGATATTACCGACCTTGAAAAAAGTTACAGGAAGAAAATCGATTACTGGTAGGCCTAGTCATTTAAACATGTGAATCTTTTGAATAGTCATTTAAAAGTTATTTAAAATGTACTCGAAATATTTATTTGGACATTTCACTTATTTTGAACTATCGATGAAATTTCACTTATTGACAAAGGTAATAAGACCGAATATTGATAAAAATATTCAATGTCATGTTTTTTCCTCCATTAATGCAGTTTTCAACTTATTTTTACAGATTTTGTACGTTTTGCATAGTTGTTTTTGCATATTTTGCCATGTGTTCTTGCATGTTTTGAGGTTTTACTCTGCATAACTATCCTATCTCTAGTTATGATACAAGGCCTATCTCCGCGACCAGCCGTGTTCTTGTTTCGAGCTACGCCCACGCTGGTACTTCAGGCACTAGACGTGGAGCAAGTGTCGGTAGACAACAATCAGCTCTGCAGAGGCTGCTGCTGGCCACCGCCCTGTTTATTGCTCTATTCAATATGTACTTGTACTAGTTGCTGGAACGACAGCACTTGTCACGCAAGCAAACCTGCACACCGGCAGTTAGGCTAGGCTGTGTACAAGTTGTACTAACCGCAATCCTATCCTGACAACTTGAGACTCACTTTTCATCTTCTACGAGAATAATCATCACGATAACCGATAGTCTCAAAACCGAGAGACGAGACAACACACTGTTGAATACAACAAGTAGTACAAGTTTTTAACATCGAGTTACACCTCCAGAACAACAGTAGGCACAACCCCAATGTCATACCATCTCACGGGGGCGTGATTCAACAACGACAAGTTTGTCCTGAATAAGATTTCAGTGCTCAAGGGCCACCGTAACAAAATATTCATCATACCTTTTCATAATCCAGTGAAAACACAATTCGCCAGCCCAGTGGCTCAGTCAATTATCGCTAGCGGTACAAACTGAAGTCAATGTACACGTCCTTTCACGTATCATCACTTCATCGTCGCATTTTCACCCGCTCATTCGTACCCCCGTATAACCTGGCTGTTGATTGATTGATTATTGTTTGCTTAACGACCCCACCAACAGCTAGGTCATACGGCGGTATGAATGAGCAGGTGATGATGAAACGATGAAGTGATGATAGGTGAAAGGACGTTTACAAAACACATGCCTTATGCGGGACTCGAACCCATGCCCAACGGTCAGTTCAGTTTCTAAGGCAGTGCCTCAGCTAACTGAGCAACGGAGGGTGGCACCTAGCTGTTGGTGGGGTTGTTGAGCATTGAAAAAAAAAAAAATAGAAAAAGTGTTTAATTTACCTGTTTTTGGTGTTCTATCCAGCACATTGTTTGTGTAAACAGAACCGGTTTCGCTGACAGACGTATTGCCTGACTCGTCGCGTGACTGGTTCAACGAGTCTGTACACGAGCTGTTCATATCGTCCGTCTGTCCGCTGACGTCGTGACGCGGGGAATCCAGGCTACTAGTAGAGCTACTCAAGCTCACAGGAACGTACCTCTTCAAGTGTTCGGCCACGGAGAAACGCGGGCTGGTACTCGGAGAATCATTCCGTCTACACGGACGAGTGAACGCACGCTCATTCTTGACAGTTCTAGCAAGAGAGCTGACGTGTTCATTGGGCGTACTTCCCGTCCAGACTTGATGTTCATCAAGTAACGGGATACTGATGACGCTGTCAGTAGAATCAGTCTCGTTAGTTCTCAAGCTCCGCGGCCTCCTTCTCACTGCTCTCGGCCACGTCCTGCTGACCTGCTCTTCACGGGAACTACTGGACGAAGGGGCCGGTGCACGACGCTCCATGAACTTGCTCAGTCGAAGAAGCATGCTGTCCCCAACCAGCTGGACTCCACATACTACAGGCTCCTGGACCAATCACATCACAAGTGTCACAACCTGAACCACGATCATGGACCAGACAGAGTTTATCACAATACCAACGTGTACCGATTCGTGTCTTCCGAGTGAAGTGTTTCTGGGGTCAGAATCCGAGTCCCTGCCCGTAGCGGGACTAGAGCTTTCATATCGCACTATATAAAACAACAGTGCTATACACGGCTCAGTACAATTATTATGTTAGAGGTGGCATTTGTTATGAGATTTTGTTTGTTCAACAATGTCACCGGTACCGTAGCCACTCTCATCTACATCTAGTTCACAAGGGAAGCCGCTAAATCGCGACGGGTAAATGGGACCGTTAGCTCCGATAGGATTCAATTTGACATACCGTACCGGTACGGTACTGAAAAAAATTGGTGTTCGTTTTTTATGTTTTTTTTTTTCATGTTTTTTTGTCGGATCTCCACAGGTCAAACGGCTACAGCTATGAACTTCAAACTTTTTTTACTAGGAAAACGCCTTATATGCGTTGTGAGATGAGCTTAGAAGTATGGAAATGTAGAATTAAGAATATTTGGTCGGCTCAATGTACATATACAGGCCATGGATCACTTCAAAGGTTTAAAAACCGCGGCTGTCTGTTGGTATATAAACCTTGGTTTCCAAACAATTATACCAGTGCCTTCTTCATACTCATCACAGATTTTAATCGTTTTAATTTATTGGTGACACTTGTTGCTCACATTTAATAGTTTCTTATTCTCAATTGCTTTTATTGATGTGTAATAAAGTACATTAAAAATGAGTTTTCTTCGTTGTATCATATCTGATTGTCTCACAAATCGCTTAAAATATGTATGATAGATTTTTAGTATAAAAATTCACATTCAGTATAAATTTGAGAGCTTTTGGAAAATTTTGGTTTTCCAAGTATTTTTTCCCCGGCCTATTCTTATGGGGAATTTCCATACTTTCCAAATTTTTTCCGGAGAGACCGTTTGACCGATTTTTCTGAAAAACGATCCCAACCTATTCTGGTATAACACCAATTTAGGAAAAAAGTTTCGAGTTGATTGAAACTTTTTCCTGACCCGTATGCCGCGTACAAAATTACACACAAAAAAACAAAAAAACAAAAAAAACATAAAAACCAAGCTCAAATTTTTTCGGTATATGGAATGAAAATCTTCTCTACGCTCATCTAATTATGGTTCCTCATCCAACTTAGATCTGTATAGTTTTGTGGCATTATCGGGTGGTAGGCCTAACTTTCATTTTTTATGAATTCTAGAAATTTCAAAAATACCCACTACACGGCAGAAAAAAAAAGAAAATATTTTCATTTTCCAAAAACATGAAATTTTGCGTGAAATTAAATTACATTTTGATACACACTTCTGGAAATTTTCAGCTTGATCGGGTCAGCCATTTGGAAGAAAAAACATAAATGTGCTAGATTGGTACCACTCGAAGCAGTTTTCAACCATTTATAAGTTAAATGTCCGCTAGTCAAACAACAGTAGTAGTCTAACAACTAGTCTTACAGTATGAAAATATTTAAAGTACAAAAATTAGCTATTCGTATTCTATGTAAAAAGTGGAGAAGACACTCATGCAGAAATCTTTTTAAATCATTACAAATTTTAACTCAACCTAGCTTATATATTTTCAAACTTCTAGTATACGTATATGAACATTTTGTTACCGACTTAGAAATTGCCGCCGAGACACGTCATACCCACGAAACCAGGTTCAAAAGTAATCTGTGCATCGAAGCACATAGAACTGTTCGGTATGAGCAAGACATTACATATCAAGGTATCACTTTGTACAATCGATTACCATTCTGTATTAAACCTATAGATAGTCTTACATTATTCAAATGCACAGTTAAATCATTTCTTGTAAAAAAGTGCATTTACAATATTCCAGAATTTATTCTTGCATGTAAACATAAATGTTCGTGTTAATAACCTATAGCTGTTTTTTTTTTGGGTTTGTTCAATGTAAAGTATATGTTTGTGTTTTATGTTTTTATGTTTTTTTTTTGTTTTTTTTATAAATTATACCTATGAATTGACAATTGTTACCTACCCTTAATGTGACTATGTGATAATGTATGTACGTATTTATTCATCTGAACTTTTAATGATTCTCAATTAATTTCATATTTATTAACTGACATACCTCTAACAGTACCGGTACTTGACTATCCATTATATTGTATTTTAATATGTTTTTTTTTAAGCTAATTTTACAATATCTTTTGGATGAAAGTAAATGAAATGAAACACATATACCTATAGCGTTTTCCTAGTAATACGATAAAGTCTGTTGGTATCACTCCATCCTAGTCGGTAAGTGAAATAGAAGTCTTCGCTACGCTCATCTAATAATCAGCATATATTTGTATATCTTTTCATGTGACTTACCAAACTTGGACCTAGGCTTTCTACTTAGACCTAGCTATTGTTAGGGTCTTTACTCTTTTGTCAAACAATAATGATTGAAATAACACTGTTACTTATAATTAATACATGGAGAAATAATCCTCAACTATGCCTAGCCATGGTCTAGCTCAAAATTATGATCGATCACAGAGCATAAATTTGGATAAAAGCTGAACTTTCAAGATATAGGCCTACAATTGAGAAAGTGTTGTGCTTACATAACAAGGGATCTCTGAACCTGTCAAGAGTGAACTCCTTGGTGATTCCAACCAGTCAAATTTCCTCTTCATTTTAACTCTGATAATTTAAAAATATAATGATGCACAGTTATTGTTCGTAAATGTACAATGACAAAATTTGAAACCCTATTTGAGAATCTGCTTTCCAGTCCTTATAATATATACCTATACCGTGACTCACTAGGCCTACCGAAACAATAATTATGTTTTGGACCTGCCGCTGCACGATGACGATGAGCCCACAAGGCCACCATTGTATGTTATGACACCTTTATGCTACATATGACGTCAACGTGACGGAGCACTCGAACCTTACTGAGGCTTTTGACCTCCCGATACAGATTGGAATATTCGTACGTTCTAAAGTTTCATTTGATGGTTGCAAAAATAACAATCACGTCACAAAAGTTATTCACAGCATACAGTTGTCATAATAGTAATACCCACGAGACTCTAACCTTACCTCTATTTCGATATTTTGGTTTTCTGAGGTTGGTGATGCTATCAGGGCCGCGCAGTGACGTCACTCGACTCAAGTTTAGTTCATGTAGGTTATGATAATAAGGTCTTTGAGTTAGATTGTCACAACGGAGGCTTATTTGGAAATTGATTTTATAATACTTTCGGGCCTACGTGATATTAGTAAGGTAGGACCTTTACGAGAATATTTTATTTTATAAGCTGCTGAAGGAAGCACAGCTGCCGTTTTTCTCTTCATGCTCACTAGATTCGATTAGCCTAGAAGTGGCGTAATCAGTGGAGGCATTTAGTTTGTAGGCCTAGGCTATTTTCGGGGACTCAGAAATAAAAGCTGGAGCAAAAGTGTTGGTGACACTTATTAATTATGGCAGTACAATTGAACAAACTTAGAGCAATGACCGTACTGCTGCACACTGTAAAGCGGGGGTGTAACGTGGGAATAACTGCACGCTGTGCAAGCCAGTTGAATCGGTCGACAACAGCGCAATACACAGTATTAACAGATGATGGCAATACGATAGTTTGCTGGCATCCTGAACAGCCATTTCCATACGAGTGCACTCGCCCATTACCTGAAGTGAACATTGACAACAGTTCTGTGCTAAATACTGAAGATCAAGCTAATGCCCACGCAGTGTTTCGTCAGAAGACAGATGAAGTGGTTCGACAGGAATTAATGAGAATTACACACACAACAAAACATCGGTGGTTCCCACGATCCAGGGATAAATTTTCCAAGAATACTCCCCCTGACCGTGAATATTTGTAACCAGGGACTTTTCAAATATTTTCAAATCAAGTTGTAGGCCTAGTAGGCCCTAGTGTTAACTATTCAGCTAAGTTGTGGTAGGTTTGAGCCTTATGAGATCTGTTGTAACTATTTTTACTTTCAGTGTATTATAAAACCCAGCACGTATTTACGGCTGGGACAGGTTCATAATAAAGATTATAGCCTACTGATAGAAATGTTCAATGTTCTTATCCCACTCCTAGTGAATCCCAACATTACTAGAAATAAAATGTGGCATTTTAGTGGACCTACAAACATTTCACTCGATTAAGCTGGATTTGTAGTACAACGTCAACGAGGCTCATTACGATGCAACGTCAGTCATGTGTGGCAGTGGGAAACTTACTGCTAATATTGGGCGAGACTTGGACCATGTTCAACTCTAACTACGTTTCTCAACCCCGTAATTGACGCTCGGGCCAAGACTGTTGACACAGACTCGCATGATGCTTGACTTCAGATGAACAACTACTAGTTGAATTCCTCGCATACATTACAGTGCTCATTCATCTTGTTTGTAAAGTCAAGATTCAATAATGAATGCCATCAAAAACCCAGATGGAAGTGTGATCATACAGTCCTTTAACCCAACTCTGTATGGATATTGGATAATATTATCGGGTTGGGTCCCACATACTCCTTTCAACATGCTTCACTGTGTAGTCGGCTGTCTCGGACACATCTCTCATTGTGGGGTCACCCACCTCCATCAAAGGGTTTGGCCTATGGTTTTCAAACCTATGCGTGATTGGGTAACTATGATTTTCAGTCAAGTTTCAATGTTGAATGAATACAATAATAATGTGAACACAAAAGTTGAAAATATAGGCCTAATGTGTGTCAATTCTTACTCACCGGAATTTCAGAATTTTTTGGGGGGCGCACGAAGAGTGAATACCGGAATAACTGACTCTCGTAGAACCTCCATTCCATTCATTTGTGCTTATAAGGCAAATCATTACTAGTATAACGTGGAGGTGAATTACCACCGGAGTATATCAAACAGGCAGTGTGAAGTTGTTATCACCATCAACAATTCTCAGATGAAGGCTAACTGCAGTGCTCACAATCCTCAACTGTTAACAATTCATATCATTAGTGCTAAAGACTAGATCCCTAGACAGGTCGAGTCCCATTCTCCAATCTTCAACATAATAGATCTTTACAATCTTCAACAGTATAAGCAAATACAGTGAAACCTCCATGCGTCGTTCCCAGATCCATCGTTTTCCTGCTTGTATCATTCATTTTTTATCACCCCCCTCCCATATAATCAATGTTACATTTTCCTGGATGGATCGTTTTCCTGCATAGATGGTTTTAATTTCCTGATCCCTTGAAAAACGATAGATAGAGGTTTCACTGTAGAAAAATTGTATTCATCATCCATATCTAGAGACTATATTTATATAACTAGGCAAACGCCTTATATGCATTGTGAGATGAGCTTAGAAGTATGAAAATGTAGAATTAAGAACATTTTGTCAGCTCAATGTACATATACAGGCCATGGATCACTTCAAAGGTTTAAGAACCGCGGCTGTCTGTTGGTATATAAACCTTGGTTTCCAAACAATTATACCAGTGCCTTCTTCATATCCATCACAGATTTTAAACATTTTGATTTATTGGTGACACTTGTTGCTCACATTTAGTAGTTTCTTAAATGCTTTCTTAATTGCTTTTATTGATGTGTAAAAAAGTACATTAAAAATGCGTTTCCCAAGTTATTTCACATCCGATTGTTCCATAAATCGCTTAAAATATGTATGATAGATCTTTCCACAGTCAGTATAAATTTGAGAGCTTTTGGAAAATTTTGGTTTTCCAAGTATTTCTCCCCGGCCTATTCTTATGGGGAATTTCCATACTTCCCAAATTTTTTCCGGAGACACCGTCCGACCGATTTTTCTGAAAAACAATTCCAACCTATTCTGGTATAACACCAATTTGAAAAAAAAGTTTCGAGTTGATTGAAACTTTTTCCCGACCTGTATGCCGCGTACAAAATTACAAAAAAAAAAAAAAAAAAAAAAAAAAACATAAAAACCAAGCCCAAATTTTTTCGGTATATGGAATGAAAATCTTCGCTACGCTCATCTAAATAATCAATCACTCTTTCAAATTATTACGTGTGCACCATTTTTGGTATTATTTAAAAACTGCAACCGATAGGGGCATTCTGGATCCATAGAATAGCCTACCGTATATCAATTAAAGATTGCCCTAGAGACTATAATCTTTGAAATAGGTAGGTAAGGGAATCACACTTTGGATATTACCGATCTAAAGACGAGAAGTAAAGCTCTTCAAATCAGTAGTTACACATTGTCAAGCTAAGGA
This sequence comes from Brachyptera putata, assembly GCA_907164805.1. Classification (NCBI taxonomy): domain Eukaryota; kingdom Metazoa; phylum Arthropoda; class Insecta; order Plecoptera; family Taeniopterygidae; genus Brachyptera; species Brachyptera putata. Next base: position 1,550,944 of record OU015462.1, on the reverse strand, counting down.
TTGAAGTACGGGAATTGTTCTGCAGATGGGTATTATATTTCAGGTTCATTTCAGTGCTAAGAACCTCGACGCCACCTAGATCGCCTATAAGCTAGCTACAGGCTCTACAGAGCTCTGATGGCCTGAGTAGTACATCTCAGTGCTGAGAACCTCGACGCCACCTAGATCGCCTATAAGCTAGCTATAGGCTCTACAGGGCTCTGATGGCCTGAGTAGTCCGTCTCAGTGCGGAGAACCTCGACGCCACCTAGATCGCCTATAAGCTAGCTACAGGCTCTACAGGGCTCTAATGGCCCTAGTAGTCCATCTCAGTGCTAAGAACCTCAACGCCACCTAGATCGCCTATAAGCTAGCTACAGGCTCTACAGGGCTCTGATGGCCTGAGTAGTCCATCTCAGTACCAAGAACCTCGACGCCACCTAGATCGCCTATCAGCTAGCTACAGGCTCTACAGGGCTCTGATGGCCTGAGTAGTCCATCTCAGTGCTAAGAACCTCGACGCCACCTGGATCGCCTATAAGCTAGCTACAGGCTCTGATGGCCCTAGTAGTCCATCTCAGTGCTAAGAACCTCGACACCACCTAAATCGCCTATCAGCTAGCTACAGGCTCTACAGGGCTCTGATGGCCTGAGTAGTCCATCTCAGTGCCAAGAACCTCGACGCCACCTAGATCGTCTTTAAGCTAGCTACCTGCTCTACAGGGCTCTGATGGCCTGAGTAGCCCATCTCAGTGCTGAGAACCTTGACGCCACCTAGATCGCCTATAAACTAGCCACAGGCTCTACATGGCTCTGATGGCCTGAGTAGTCCATCTCAGTGCCAAGAACCTCGACGCCACCTAGATCGCCCATAAGCTAGCTACAGGCTCCACAGGGCTCTGATGGCCTGAGTAGTCCATCTCAGTGGTAAGAACCTCGACGCCACCTAGATCGTCTATAAGCTAGCTACAGGCTCTACAGGGCTCTGATGGCCTGAGTAGTCCATCTCAGTGCTATGAACCTCGACGCCACCTGGATCGCCTATAAACTAGATACAGGCTCTACAGGGCTCTGATGGCCCCTAGTAGTCCATCTCAGTGCTAAGAACCTCGACGCCAACTAGATCGCCTATAAGCTAGCTACAGGCGCTACATGGCTCTGATGGCCTGTGTAGTCCATCTCAGTGCTGAGAACCTCGACGCCACCTAGATCGTCTATAAGCTAGCTACAGGCTCCACAGGGCTCTGATGGCTGAGTAGTCCATCTCAGTGGTAAGAACCTCGACGCCACCTAGATCGCCTATCAGCTAGCTACAGGCTCTACAGGGCTCTGATGGCCCTAGTAGTCCATCTCAGTGGTAAGAACCTCGACGCCACCTAGATCGTCTATAAGCTAGCTAGCTACAGGCTCCACAGGGCTCTGATGGCCTGAGTAGTCCATCTCAGTGCTAAGAACCTCGACGCCACCTAGATCGCCTATAAGCTAGCTACAGGCTCTACAGGGCTCTGATGGCCTGAGTAGTCAATCTCAGTGCTGAGAACCTCGACGCCACCTAGATCGCCTATAAGCTAGCTACAGGCTCTACAGGGCTCTGATGGCCTGAGTAGTCCATCTCAATGCTGAGAACCTCGACGCCACCTAGATCGCCTATCAGCTAGCTACAGGCTCTACAGGGCTCTGATGGCCTGAGTAGTCCATCTCAGTGCTGAGAACCTCGACGCCACCTAGATCGCCTATAAGCTAGCTAGGCTCTACAGGGCTCTGATGGCCTGAGTAGTCCATCTCAGTGCTGAGAACCTCGACGCCACCTAGATCGTCTATAAGCTAGCTACAGGCTCTACAGGGCTCTGATGGCCTGAGTAGTCCATCTCAGTGGTAAGAACCTTGATGCCACCTAGATCGCCTATAAACTAGCTACAGGCTCTACGGGGCTCTGATGGCCCGAGTAGTACATCTCAGTGCTGAGAACCTCGACGCCACCTAGATCGCCTATAAGTTACCTACAGTCTCTACAGAGCTCTGATGGCCTGAGTAGTCCATCTCAGTGCTGAGAACCTCGACGCCACCTAGATCGCCTATAAGCTACCTACAGGCTCTACAGGGCTCTGATGGCCTGAGTAGTCCATCTCAGTGCTGAGAACCTCGACACCACCTGGATCACCTATAAGCTAGCTACAGGCTCTACAGGGCTCTGATGGCCCGAGTAGTCCATCTCAGTGCTGAGAACCTCGACACCACCTGGATCACCTATAAGCTAGCTACAGGCTCTACAGGGCTCTGATGGCCCGAGTAGTCCATCTCAGTGTTGAGAACCTCGACGCCACCTAGATCGCCTATAAGCCAGCTACAGGCTCTACATGGCTCTGATGGCCTGAGTAGTCCATCTCAGTGCTGAGAACCTCGACGCCACCTAGATCGCCTATAAGCTAGCTACAGGCTCTACAGGGCTCTGATGGCCCGAGTAGTCCATCTCAGTGTTGAGAACCTCGACGCCACCTAGATCGCCTTATAAGCTACCTACAGTCTCTACAGAGCTCTGATTGCCTGAGTAGTCCATCTCAGTGGTAAGAACCTCGACGCCACCTAGATTGCCTTATAAGCTACCTACAGGCTCTACAGGGCTCTGATGGCCTGAGTAGTCCATCTCAGTGCTGAGAACCTCGACGCCACCTAGATCACCCATAAGCTAGCTACAGGCTGTACAGGGCTCTGATGGCCCGAGTAGTCCATCTCAGTGCTAAGAACCTCGACGCCACCTAGATCGCCTATAAGTTACCTACAGTCTCTACAGGGCTCTGATGGCCCGAGTAGTCCATCTCAGTGCTAAGATCCAGAACAACGTTGCTCTCAGTTGCGTGTCCGTCGTAGATAGCTATAATCGTCGATTTCACCTACACACCAATACAGCTAGAGGTACATGATGCATTTCAATTGTAGTATAAAGTTACTTCACTTTAAATAATAATATAAGCCCATTTAATTTTAAACATCTTCAGTGAAACCCAGTTTCTCAGCCCACAAGTCTCTGTTACGTTTTAGAACCAATGTGAATTTCCCTACCTCTGAACTTTTCTCCATCGATTGAGGAACAATCAGTCAAGGATTCATTGGGAACATGAACATAGTTACAGCACGATGTAGTGATACCAACAGACTTGGTCCTAATATAAAGAAGGTGTATCGAGACACGTACTAATAACATGACAGGCGTTTGTGCTTGCTTGCGGACAAATCAGAGCCAGCGGTCCCGCTTGCCTGTCGCGATTTAACGGCTTCCCTTGTGAACTAGATGCAGATAAGATTGACCGGAAACATTGTTCAACTTATAAAGTCTATAATTTTTTAGAAAAACAAATGCCACTGTATAGCATTATTGTTTTATATAGTTTGATATAAAATAGTTCCACTACAGGCAAGATGCGCCCCGGAAATAATTCACTTGGAAGACGCGAGTCGATACACCTTCTTTACATTATGATACAGTCTATTGGTATCACTACTTCGTGGTTACAGTTTTACAGACATCTACAGATAATGCGATTTATTCAGCCTTTAATATAAAGTAGGTTGGCCATTTTATTATTATGTGTCAAGTATTATAGACAGCCAGGCTGAAATCAGCTTACAGCCTTTACAGAACACCTTTGTTACATTTGAGACAATGCACTGTCTAGACTTTACCTGTTTACAGCAATAAAACACTTCATATGTCTTATTAGAACAGCTGACCAGACATGCGAGTCCATTATGCAGCTGGTTATACGGTACGAGATTACTTCGACAAGTTAAAACAGACCACGTTTATTCCATTCTGCGCTTCTTCACCAACGACCCCAACTAAAAACAAAATTACTTTTACTAGTAATAGTTCTAATAAGAGACATGTAAACATAGCATCTAGTTTTTCTTTTCTTAGCATTTAGAATTTGGAAAATAGCACTTTGGTGCATCTATTACTTTGAAATTGGTGTTTTGCCGCACAATAACGTCTTGTAGCATCACAACAGTATGCCTCTGGTCCATTATGTAACGTACAGTAGGTATACAAGAGAACGTTGTTGTGCCCAACACTGGGTTAAACCTTCGACTCATCTGCCCCCTACATTTGCAGTTGAACTTCTGTTCTTGAAATTCCCTAAATTACTGCACCTTTTTACTCCCCAATACATATAATTTCGTGAAAAATAGCGTCCGTAACGCTTTAATTCTGAATACAGCGTCTCTATCGCCAATACGTTGAAACGTAGAGGAATCGACGTTTGTGGCACTTTGTCGCATTTCACAAACATGATCAAACAACGCCAAATGTATTGAAACATGAAGAAATATTAGAAAAACATGTTTTAAAGAACTTGAAGATTTGATCGCTTTTATTGTAATAATTGCCATTTTTACATGTCTCTAACAATGCATAAGCAGGTACACTTGAAATACAGGCCTTACAGTACACATATGTACCAGTGCAGGTGTTAAGGGGGTGCGTGCACGGTGTTTAGAAAAAAAGAGAAATTCACCTCCACTATTTCTTAACCATATTCAAAAACCAGTGTAATTGAATGAAAAGTTCACGTCTCCAAGATAATTTTATGCTCTTTAATTAACGTGACATTCTATTCTAGTGAATTCAATTAATTTTAAGATAATACGTCAATGAGTGAAGAGAATGTGATGAAATTCACTGACGTATTATCTAAAAACTAATTGAATTCACTGAAATAGAATGTCATATTGATTAAAGAGCATAAAATTATTTTGGAGATGTGAACTTTTAATTCAATTACACTGGTTTTTGAAAATGGAAAAGAATACCTAGTATAGATACATTTCTCGATTTGTGTAAGCACCGTGCATGCACCCCTTAACCCAGTGAAGTTAGAGAAGGCACTAAATGCAATGTCAGGTTGAGCTGTCTGTGGCCTTAGAATTACAATAATTGCACATAATTAATAAAAAGGCCACTACTGTACATTAAAAGCTGCTACACAAATATAGGTTTGTTGGTTTTGTTTGAAGAAGTAGGCCTAGAAAGTTTGGAAAAGCGGAATCCAGACACAAGTGATCATAAAGGCCCATTCACGATTAAACTTGACCTCAAACTTCCTCCGCTAACTCAGGGCTGTAAACTTGGTGAAATGCTACCTCATTCACGACACTCTTCTTACCTCTAATTTCAGCCAGTTCAAACAGATGTCACTTGAGCGCAACATGTGTCCCCAACCATTCAAACTCTAACGAGAGCTTTCAATTATTTTGCCATGGTTTATGATATATAATATGAGAATTATAGACTTAACAGCTTTAAAATGTTGCAATTCATTTACAAACCATCAAGTATTGTTCCCAATATAGTTATAAGTTAACACACTAGGCTAGATACGTCGACCGTATGTTTGAACTGGGCGCCGATTGGTTGATTCCCACGTTTTCCGTAAACTGAAGAAATTTAGTTTGGAGTTTGCAAACTTGTATGTTACTGCTACTGCTAATTACTGAGTTCAATGTTGTCGTGAACAGTAACGAGAAATACCGTACGACAAACAATTGGTAAGTTCCGTTACGCTGGCCTTACACGAACAGCTGCTGCGAGCGGTAGCAGGTCGGTGCGGTGCGATCACACACAACTGCTGCTCCCTGGTGGCAATTACAGCAAGGTGGACAGAGAGCAGGGCGTGTGCATCGTGTCCCGCGCTATTCGTGTCAAGACTCAAGTTTGTTGTAACAAACTTTGTTGCCATCACTGATAACATCACTGGTGTCCTCGCAATAATACTAATACTGTACTGGTAACTAGATAAAAACAAGTCATACGCGCGTGGCCACATTGATCAACTATGAAATCATTTGAGAACACTTCATGTTTAAGTCGACACAGCTGTTTTGGGGGAAGCAGGATGACGCGACCTCGAGTGGATTTTACTTGAATCCCAAACTACGTCCGGCCGTTTCACATGCGATACGCTGCGGGGAGAAGTCGACTCGAGCAGTCGTCGCTGATTGGCTAATAATTCAAAATGGCTGTCAACCTGTGATATCACTCCCACATGCGGTTGCGATATCGCATCAAAAATGTTCATGTAAGGCTAGCTCAAGAGTCCATGGGAGTCGATTTAGCGGAATATCAGTTTTTTCGTGATAACTTTTGAACGGCACGAGATATCAAAATTCTAAAATCTAGTGAACACAGATATTCTCAATCCTTCAAGAAGGTGCGAGTAATAGCTATTAATCTCAAATCGCCTGGGTCAGAGCAAAAGTCAGGCGTACACTCTTCAGAATACACATTGCTGACATCTATGCGATGTGAGGTAAATAGCTTATTGCTCGCACCGTGTTGAAGGTATTGTTGTGTTTCCGCCTCACGCGCTGAGTCGAGAGAAGACTCACCAGGTCGGAGATGGCAGGCAGGTGCAGCCCGAGGTCAGAGGTCACCTCCTGGGCGCTGGCGACAGGTGCCCAGTCGGTCTTCGAGCCACTCTTCAGGTTGCGGTGCTGAGGGAAGGTCGGCATCAGCTTGGGGTCGCACGCTGAAACAACCCAGCGGGCCCGTTACTCGCTTCTTATTCATTTATTTAAAAACAAGAAACTACCAACTGTTCTGAAAACTAACTGTACTAAGTCCAATTGACCTGAACTTCTACTTCTTGAACAGCCTGTACAGAAGTAAAAGTGGGAGGTCTGAAATGTATAGAACATTCAATGGGTGGTAACAATTTGAAAAGGGGAGGAGTCAAACTCCCACTTCAACTTCTGTACAGGCTGCTCGAGAAATACAAGTTTGAATCAGTTGGTTTTCAGTACAGTTGACCCAACCTCGAGAAAAAACATTACGAAATCTCGAAACATGTGAATAAGCATACCGGTAACCTAAAAGTAGAGCTATCGTATCCATGCGATAGCTCTACTTTAATCCAAGGAATAAGATCGAGGGTTGCATGGAGAAATGGTATTTATTTATTCAATTATTCCTTTAACCCTCTTCCGAGGAAAACGGAATGGTTAGCAGTTTACAATTATCAACTAGGCCTACCGGTACTAACTTATACGTGTGGCTTATAGCATCAAATGATATTAAGTAAATCTATTGATAATTAACAGTAATAATAATGATAGTGATAATATATTTACCAAGTTCGGTATTCCTGAAGTTCAATTTGAAGATACGTTTCATTTTAAAATTAATACTATTGTGAGCTAGTATTGTAGTGTTGAGATAGCATGTTGTCAAACTGTAGTATTGTCTAGAAATGTGATCTTATAGTCTAAAATGAATCACGTTGTATTGAATAACGTAACGTCAAGAGGTTAATTCGTACACCCTTGATTATACCATGTAAGGCTACATATCAAAACAATACTACCCGTAGTGCAAAATCCCAAGAATCTGATTGTTTTCAATCAATTTCACATTTTAGATCAGTACAATTTAGAAATAATTCTAGTTTTAACTTATTTCAAGTTATTTTGTATTTTTATTCAGATTTTTAAAATGAAGCTCCATGAAATCCTCAACGGAGTAGAAAGTGTTTTTCAGAAGATGCATTTTAATTGTTGATTTGAATTCTTTTAATGACATTTCTTTGACAAACGTTGGTGATTTATTGAACATCTATTACCAGTCAGCGGTACATCTATTTAACATTTATTATTTCTCTTCAAATACTATATATTTACAGGTATTTACACGCATGCATATAAGACGCACTTTTTTCTATTTTCAAGTCATCAAAAAGTCACGCGTCTTGTAAAGGTAAGTTAGAAAAAAACCTGTCACATTTTGCGATATATTTTTGGCTGGGTATATGTTTTCAGTTTGTGCTACAGCTATACTGCTGCGCAGAACTACGCAGCACCCATGCTGGCTGAAAACTGTTTTTCTCTGATGTTTTCAGATCACAAAACAGTTCCCGTGAAACACTGCCAGTCGTCCAATGTTGAAGCATAGGGCGAACCCGCAATGGTCGTCAGATTGGAGTCCTCGATATTAAAGCATAGGCAGAACCCCCAATTGTCGGGATATAATATTGTCGTAAATGTGTCAACAAATGACAACAAACATATTCATAAAATATCCTTATGACTTTTTCCTAGCATTAGAGGTCAGGAGGTCAGACTCTGGATCATGTTATACTGAATACCAAGACAAACACTTTGACACATCTGTTTATCATCAATCAACAATGCTTGCCTGAAAGTGTGCTATGGGTGAGAAGTCTATAGGGGGTTACTCATTCAACACTGTAGGGTGGATAAAAATGAATATAAACTTGGGAGATATATTATCAATATTGTTTATTGTCTAATGGAGTCCTTGAAAGAAGAAGGCTTGGAGCAGCCATTGCTAGTGGTGTAGGGTAAAGGGACTGGAACCTTCTTTTGTGGTTACAAGGTCTCCTGAATCATGTTCATGACAGGAAATATTGGGAATATGGTACTGCGTCTTATATAAGTAATCAAAAAGGTTTCCAAAAATGTAAGCTGAATAGTAGGGTTGTGTGGTACTCACGCAAGGGGGCCTCCTTGAAGTAGGAGCTCTGCAGGCACTCCTCGGCCGTGGCCCTCTTCTTGGGGTCGTACATGAAGAGGAAGTTGAGCAGCCGCAGGCCGGCGGCCGACAGCCAGGGGAAGCGCTGCTTGAGGTTGTTGTACGGCTGGTGCTTGAGCGTGAAGTTGCTGAGCGCCGGCAGGTCGGAGAAGTCGGGCCAGATGGCGTCGGAGGGCGTGCCCAGCAGGTCCACGATCAGCTCCAGCTGGCCGATCTCGGAGCGGCCGGGCAGCAGCGGCTTGTGGCCCAGCAGCTCGCCCAGGATGCAGCCGGCGGCCCACATGTCCACCGACGTGGTCTGCACGCGGGCTTGGAGGAGGAGCTCCGGCGACCGGTACCACAAGGTCACCACGCGAGGGGTCATCGGCCGCACGGGGATACCGAACCAGCGCGCAAGGCCAAAGTCAGCTGAAACATTAAACCAAGCTCCCTATTATCTGAGTGGACGCAAAACTAGTCTTGTTTACCACGTAGCGCTTGGCACTACCTGGCGGACTGGAGTGAAGTAGAAGATAGATATCTGCTTTACCACCAATGGCCAATGCATTCAACACCAAAGTGATGTAATTATTATATTTTTAATTATTTACACACATTTTCAACATAAATAGTAGGAATACCAATTAACAGATATTTAAATTGGCCCAGCCTTGCTGTATTCACATTTCCGTACCTATTGGAATCTAAAGAATTACCTCGCTTTTGCCTGGATAACATGGTTAGAACACTCAATAATAATACAGATAGCGTCGTCTCGTCCATTCATGATGGAACTATAATATTCAATGAAATGCGTTATTTCGAAGAAAAAGCAAAACATGGATAATTATGTGAATCAAAGAGGGTGTGGAAAAATGTCCGTAAAATCATTCCAACTGGCCTACCGAAAAAATAATTCACTCCACTCCGACACGGATCGTTCTGTCGTGGCTTGGCAGGCTCAGTTTGGCGTCTTCTAGCGTAGTTAGATAATAAGGTCTCTGATAAGAACTCATCATTTTACAATAATAGAAAACAATTTCACAAACATCTTGCACATTTAGAATGTACTTTCGTCTCTCAATTATCTACGTAAATAGTTGTAGAAAAAGGTTGTTTCCTTTACAAAAAAAAAAGGTAATTCATTATGGAGTGTAGTTAATTAGGAAATGTATGTAGAAGATGTAGATATTATTCCGGCCCGTCAATATTTGCAGATTACATTGAATCAATTGATGTTGAAGTAAGTTGGAAGACAGAGCTGCAGTACGAGTGAGCCGACATCGGGTAACGCTTACGTCACGAGCAAGAGAAACGGGTCATTTGACAAACAAGGCAATCAGTTATAACTTCTGGGATCAAGACGATCATTTCTAGTTTTCTATAAAATTAGGTAAAAATACAGCATCATCATTCATCACAATCTATTTCCAGGGTTGTCATGTCCTTCAAAGTTAGTAATACCGGTAGTAGTATATATCTTTATTTAGCATTAGCTATACATTACAGCCATACAGTCATTACTGAAATTATACATATTTATCTACAGACTATATTTAATACACCTCTGGAATATCCCAGTAATTCAATCTTTGTTCGCGTTTATTAGGAACCAGTTGCCCATCTCTTATTATTTTAGTACACTCTCTTCTAAATCCTGCAATTGTCCTTGCCTCTCTCATTTTTTCAGGAATTCTACTAAAAATTCTCATTCCTTTAATATAGATGGAATTTTCCTCTGATTTGTGTGTTACTCTCATTATATTTACATTATTCTTATTTCTAGTACTATATTTATGAATTTCACTTTTGTTTTTCATTTTATTACTATTACAAAGATACTTAGGGACTAATCCTTTCTTAATTTTAAATAATAACGTGAGAGTATTAACAAGTATACGTTACTTCACGTTCAGCCAACATAGCGCTTCACACATTTCTTTAATCTTAGTATCTCTCCTAACCCCTAGAATACTTCTCATTGCCTTATTCTGAAATTTTGGCATCTTCACTATCTCATTTTTGTTTAATAAAAATAAAATTGAACTACAGTAATCTACATGCGGGGCAATAATACATTGATATACCTAATGATAACTTGGCATTTGTAGGTAGACAACCGCTCACCCTTCTAAATAAATCAACTTTTCTTGCCATTATTTTAATTATATCATCTGCATGTGATTTAAAATTCAAACCATCATCTAAAATTACACCTAAATATTTAATCTCTTTTACAATCTCAATTTTACTTCCCTCTATTATACCGTAATACTTGTGTCATGTACACTTTTTTCCAGATGTTTTCTTACAGAATTTGATCATAGTATCATAGCTTCAGTTTTATCTGTATTCACTTTCATTTTATTATCTCTCAACCAAGATTCCACTCGCTTCATATTGTCATTAATTTTATCCAACGATTCATTTAAAGTTTTACTCTTGCTAACAATCAGAGCATCATCAGCATATAAATAAATTGTACAGTTTTGCAACACTTTTCCCAAGTCATTTACATATAATATAAATAATATCGGTCCCAGCACCGAACCTTGTGGTACACCTATCCTATTTTCAACTACCTACCGAAGATGAAACATTATTGAATTTTACTTTTTGAAATCTTCTTCCCAGATATGACTCAATCCATTTCAGCACCATTCCATCAATACCATATTTCTCTAACTTTTTCAATAATAACGTCCTATATATTGTTTCAAAAGCTCGCTTTAGATCCAAAAAAATTGCAACAGTAACTTTTTTTTCTCTCATATTTTCCATAATATCTGATATAACTGATTGTATCGATGTCTCACACCCATGGTTTTCCCTAAACCCCGATTGATTTTCAATCAGTATTTTATTTCTTTTTAAATAGTCCACTAATTGATCTTTCACTATGTATTCTAATATTTTCTCTATTACATGTAGTGTATTCACTGGTCTGTGTTCTTCACATTTTACCGTATTCTTCACATTAGGTACCGGTACAGTACTATTATAGACATTTTCAGCAATTGTGAAACTACTCCTAATTCTAATGATTTATTTATTATTTTTTGTATATATATACTTACTACCCCTTTGCACAGTTTCAAAATCTTATCCGTTATTCCGTCTTCCCCTTGACCGGATTCTTCAAGTTTTTCAATTTTTGATATAATTTCCTTAGGCCTACTACTTATTGGACAAAATTCCACCATCTTTTCATAATTTCTATTTACTTCCATATTATTCAACATATCATCAACTCTTCCATCATTTATTATACTTTTAGATAATATTTCTTCCGCACTAGACACAAAGAAACTATTGAATGTTTCTGCTATTAATGAATTACCTTTCAATTTTTTATCTTTGAAATACATTTCATCTCCATTTTCTTTTGTTTTACCTTCGTATAATTGCTTCAATATACTCCACATCTTTTTAGGTTTATCCTTATACTCGGATATCTCATTTGAATAATACTCTTTCTTAACGTCTAATCATTGAAAGTACATCATTTCTTTTTTTAGTATATAACTCCCACTCATTAGGATCATTATTTTTTTTTGCTTTCCTATATAAATAATTTCTCTCATTTTGTGCTATTTTAATCTCTTTGTCAAACCAACAATTATTAGAATATATTTGTTTTATTGTAAAAATATTCTTTTCCACTATCTCATCTACTGTATCACTTGGATTACTCAATAATTCAGCTAGCATCATATCTAAATCTAAGCAATCATGATTTTCTTTCCACTGTTTATCTACTAAACTTTGAAGGGATTTTTCTTCCATTTGATTGTAATAATTTTTGATAATTTCTAACCTTAACATCTATTCTTTTAATTACTGATTTTTCTCCTGCTGCATTTTTCAATCCTATATTCTTCCTAATGCTAATTAAACGGTGATCTGATATTATATCTTCCAACATCTCTATTTTAAACATTTCACGATCCTCATAATTTGTAATAATAGAGTCTATTATGGTTCTAGAGATTTGCACACTATTATCTGTCTTACTGATTTTCTTAGCTACTCTAGTGAACTCCCGTACTAATTAAAGAATTCCCAATCTTTCGAATAATTTACTAACCTTATTTGAACATAAAGAATTTTTACTAATGTCTACATTTAAATCACCATTAAGCAAAAACGAACAATTATAGTCTAATATGTCCTTGATATTTGATTCTAACGAATATATTATATTTGCTTTAGACCCTTTTGGTGACTCATAAACTATACTATATATGCAACCATTTAAAGCGCCACTTAAAATTTTCACATTTAATGACCACCATAATGTATCAATAACTTGATAATTAATCATAGGCCTACTATATTTAACACTCTTACTTATATATACTGCTATGCCACCTGTATGTCTACTAGATGAGTCTACCCGTATTATATTATAGCCATTTACTTCAATTTCCCAGTCTTCAATTTCTTTTGTCAGTCTTGTTTCAGACAGACCGAGTATTATTGGTTTTCTTACAACTAAAACATATTCTACTTGTTCTTCCTCAGGAATAAGACTCTGTATATTTGTATATAATAATAATTCCTTGCTTCCTATCAGATTTCTTTCTTTTATACTATTCTTATCACATATATTCTCACTATTTCTCTTTTCCACTGCAATATCATTAGACCTACTCCATCTGATATCACTTATGGGCTCAACAGTTGATTCTAGATCTACATTTATATTACTATCATAATTGAATACATCATTTCTCTTTCGCTTCTTTTCCTTTACCTTATTAGACCTACTCAAACTATGTTCATATACATTACTACAGTATTATAAGAATAGGAAATATTAGCAGTCACACTTTTTTGTCCATAATTATTTACACTCTCAACATTTATAGGTTTGTCAACAGTGACATTGAGCCTAAATTCTCTTTCTCTCGTCAGTTTTTAGAACTATCAACTCCTATTTTACTTGCCACTACATACAATACATTTGCCATCATCCAACTACCTTCCCTGTTAAGATGGATTCCATCCTTTGCTATGCAATCTTTTTTGTTCCACCAATTGGGGTTGATGAACATAACATTCCTGTCAGAGGCTACCCACTCCATTCTGTCATTAATAGCATCATTCTATATGCTGGAACATCCCGTCGGTATTCAACACCCATCAATACTATCTTCTTTCCTCCTTCTTGTTCCTTCAAATCGTCCGACATACTTCTTACCTCCTCTATTATGTTCTCATTCCGACACCACCCTTTCACACTATTAGTACCCACATTTATTACCGGTAATCTGCTGTCTGTATTCTCCACTATTTTTTGGAATTTGGTAACACCACCAACTTGATCCACTCTGATCCCTGAGTAACTATTTATGTTGAAGCCCTTCCCTCCTAACAATAGCCCAGCATGATAGATCATGGAGTCCCCAATCACTCTTACTTTCCCTGGTTCACCACTCCCTTCGTCACCCTCCTGTAACACTGTCTCATGGTTCTTCATACCCCCATCTATGATATCACCACCTGTTACAGGTATTTCTCTATGAATACATCCATGTCTGGGCCTAACTGTGTCATTTTGCCCTCTGTCCTCAATCTACTATCCAAAACTTTGTGATTTAGTTTGGATGCGTTTAATTCACTGACTTCTGTCCAACTCTTCCGTCATTTCTTTGACCGTTTCACTCTCTCGTTGGAGCCTCTTTCTCATATTCCCCGCAATCTCTTCCATCTGTTGGAACTTCCTGTCCATTAATTGATACTTTTTTCCCATTTGGCTTCTTCTTCTTCCCAGTGTCCATTCTTCTTACCATCTAGGCCTATGTCTATGATGCTAGCACTTGCATCTACTTTCTCTTGTAGCATTTGTGTACTTTCTTCATATACCTTAATTTTATTTTCAAGGTCTATGATGTATGATTTGATTTTTGATGTATGAAGGTCTATGATTTTTTATAATATGCGTTAAAAACCCTGAAGCAATGTGTAATTATATATGTATACACATATACATACGTATATATTGAAGTTAGGCTTCAATAACATCACCAATACACATTCAGAGAGCAATTTGAGTGAATTGGAGGAAGAAGAGAATGATGATAGGCCTTAGTTCTAATGAGAGTGAAGTGGGTAGAAATAGAGTTCAGGCAAATTGAGTAATGGACAAACAGGCTTAGGCCCACATGGTGGTAGGCCTAGTAGTTGTGGGCCTAGGTCTAACATCAGTCGGATGATGTTTTAATGTCTCAGCTATTTCATCAGAGAAGCCTTGTTATAATCAGATTATTACATGTACAGTAGAACCTCTTTTATACAATTTTAAGGGGACTGAGAAAAAAAATCGTATAAACGGAAAATCGTATAAATGGATAATCGTATGAAGTATGATGAATAGAAAAAATGGCATGTTTCAACAAGGTATCAGGTTTTATTAAGACACAAACAAATACGTAGGTCATATATGTCAGTATAATAATAACGATTATGTAACATAAACCAGGGTCAGCTACAAGTTAATCATCTTACTACTTGAATAAGTTATCATGATACTGAACAGCTCACAACTTATTCCTTGACACGTGAGACTGTAAACAAACAAACACTGCCATCACGGCATTGAAATGGGAGTGGCTATCTCGACTACAACACTGAGTAGGCCTGCATAAATAGGCCTACTACTTTATCTATGACTACAAGTCACCATCTTGTGCACCTCTGTGGTAATTTTCATTAAAATGCCTTCAACTGATGCTAATTCACTTTCAATAATATCACTGTTATTGTTCACAAAATCCTTTACCACTCGCCATTGACGAAAATACGCGCGTGTTCACAACAAAAGTGAGCTTTCTATCAGCTGTTGCACAGATACAAGCGCTACGACGCGTCTGATTGGTCGACTGAGATGACGCGTCTGATTGGCTAACTAGAGATGACGCTAGGCGCCATGATGTCATAGCAACATAGAATGTCACCAAACAAATGCAGGTGTGCAGCAGGTAGTTTTTACGTTTTTGGGATGTACCCAAGCCTGGGTTTTTACGACTTTATGATGAACACCTGACTGGGATTATTGAAAATGTAGGAAGGGGACAGAAATTTAGGCGTATAAACGAAAAGTCGTAAATAAATGAGTCGTATAACAGGACAAAATTAACATGTAGTCTTATGGAGAATGGTTGGGACTGTCTAGAGAAGTCGTATATATGTGAAAATCGTATAAACGCGAATCGTATAAAAGAGGTTCTACTGTACTTGCAAATTTGGTGAAGATTGAATCAAAAGCCTATGTCAGAAGTGATCAAATGTGTACCTTTGTTCAACGCCTGGCATATTGATCAGGTACTCTGGGTTGAATGGTTTCAAGTGCCCGCAGCCGCACCAGGATTATAGCTATCTACGACGACGTTGTTCTCCCGTGCTCACCTATCTTGACGCAGCCCTTGTCCGTCATGAGCAGGTTGGAGACCTTGAGGTCGCGGTGCACGACGAAGCAGCGGTGGAGGTAGCGCAGGCCGCGCAGCACCTGCAGCATGATGCACTTCACCTGAGACTCGGAGAACGGGGCCTGCATGTTGTCCAGCAGGCTGGCCAGGTCCTGCTCGCAGTACTCCATCACCAGGAAGATGCTGCACACACGGGTTCACAAGCTCAACAACCATCATACACATTTCCAATCATTTGTACAATAGTCGGATCAGATATAAACGCAATAAAAGTATACATTTCATCAAATATCAGGATCAAAACATGTAATGCAAAGTGTATATGCGACAGGTTGCTCTATGAATAGCAACAAGTTGCAGGTAAGGTTTTTCAGCATTTGAAGTAGTCCAATTCTGTAAATGTAGATTGAGCTGACAGAAATGTTATAATACCAGATTTCCATACTTCTACGTTCATCTCACAACGCACATTCTGCGTTTACCTAGTATAAACCAGGTCAGGAATACGAAAGATAATGAAAATTACATAGTCAGTAGAAATAGTTGCGAGAAGTTTTTGAAGAATACGTTTTGTGATGGACGAAATGAGAGATGGATGATAGATGATAATACATTGTAGGAGAAGCTTGTGATATGAGAAATAAGGAGGTTGGAGGAAAAACATGAGACAGAGAACAAAAACACACTAAATGGACTGGACATGAGTGCTGGGAGGTAGGTTTCACAAGAGTCAACAAACTCAAGTTTCCCACAGTACTACCTTTCCACGGACTCTTGAGGAAATAACCACCAGGCGAAAATCACAGGAACATTAACAGTACACTGAATCCAAAGGCCCTATTATCTGAGTGGACGCAAAACTAGTCTTGTTTAGCACGTAGCGCTTGGCACTACCTGGCGGACTGGAGTGAAGTAGAAGATAGATATCTGCTTTACCACCAATGGCCAATGCATTCAACACCAAAGTGATGTAATTATTATATTTTTAATTATTTACACACATTTTCAACATAACTAGTAGGAATACCAATGAACAGATACAGTGAAACCTCTATGCATCGTTCCCGGATCCATTGTTTTCCTGCTTGTATCATTCATTATTTCTCCCCCCACTCCCATATGAACCAATGTCAAGTTTTCCTGAATGGATCGTTTTCCTGCATGGATGGTTTTATTTCCTGGTACCTTGAAAGACGATCCATAGAGGTTTCACTGTATTTAAATTGGCTTAGCCTTGCTGTACTCACTTTCTGTATCTCTTGGGAATCTGAAGAATACCTATCTTTGCTTTTGCCTGGACAACATGGTTAAAACACTCGATAATAATACAGATAGCGTCGTCTCGTCCATTCATGATGGAACTATAATATTCAATGAAATGCGTTATTTCGAAGAAGAAGCAAACTTGGATGATTATGTGAATCAAAGAGGGTGTGGAAAAATGTCCGTAAAATCATTCCAACTGGCCTACCGAAAAAATACTTCACTCCACTCCGACACGGATCGTTCTGTCGTGGCTTGGAAGGCTCAGTTTTGCGTCTTCTAGCGTGCTTGAATGAGTGATTTCCACTCCACTCTTATAGAACTTTGTCTGTTTTTAGTTTGTTTGTTTGTAAGCACTGAACAGGTCGCAGGGTTTGACCGATCGACACGAAACATTTCCTGTATACGCAAACTTATCCAACTTAAAACAGTGCATAGTTTTGGGGTCAAATCGGTGAGACCATTTTTGAGAAACATCATCTCAAAGTTTCTAAAAACCCCATAAGATTGGGCTGGGCAGAAAAAATTGAGAAATAAAATCCCTCTAAAATAATTCAAATTTTCCTCAAATGTGAACACGAAAATGATACACACTATTAAAAATTTGTACGCAATTCGGAATGGACGTTTTGAAGAAAAACATGTAACAAAATGTTTTTATTCATCAAATAGATAGAAATATTAGAAGGCTCCCTAGATTCGTTGGTATCGAATAGAATATACTTTATATGACCAAGGTGTGTAGAGTTTTTGATTATACTTTTTATAGACATCTCGCTCATCTCACAACGCACATTCTGCGTTTTCCCAATGATTAGTAACTAGGCAAACGCGGAATGTGCGTTGTATGATGAGCGAAACTCTACACACCTTGATCATATCAAATGAACTTTATCCGACGCCAATGGATCTAAGAAGCCGTAAAGATAACAATGCAACATTTTTCCGCTGAATTTCTATCTTTTCGATAAATAAGAACATTTTTTTTTTCTTCGAAACGGCTGGTTCGAATTACAAGCCAATTTTTATTAATGTGTTGGCCTTTTAATTCTATGTTTACATTTGACGTAAATTTGAATCATATTGGAGAGATTCTATTCTTCAATTTTTCATGTCAAAACTCTAGGGTTCTAAGTTGGATAAGTTTGCGTATAAAAAAAAGTTTCATGTCGATCGGTCAAACCCTGCAACCTGTGCAGTGCTTGCAAACAAACAAACAACCAAAAAAATAAAAAACCGCCAGACAAAGCTTGGTAAGAGTTGAGTGAATGTTCCGTCTGGTACCTCTCCAAGCTTCGTCCGACCACCACCTCCTTCAGGTGAACGATGTTCTCGTGGCGGCAACTCAGCAGGACGGAGATCTCTCGCAGGCCGCTGATCGGAAGCCCGTCCTTCTCGTTCTCCATCCGGACCTTCTTCAACGCCACCACCTTATCTGTCTTGGTGTCCTTGGCACGATCTACCAGACAAGAGAACAAACCGATGCACATTTCATGTGGGCCTGCATAGAGAATATTCATAATGTGGAGCTCAGTGTACAACTGTATTAGAGTCATGGCAACAACAGAAATAGACAGTTCTCGTCAGAGTAAACCCTCGTTAATCCGAAATCGAAGGGACCCAAAGAAATTATTTCGGTTTATAGAATATCGGATTAACCAAAAAGTCATTTTTCCCGCTCAGAAGTTTGGTATTGCGTGCTAGAGGAAGCTATGTCACCGGCTGAGACTACGTAATAGACCCGTTGCCAAGGCCTCGCTGATCATGTATACTCGGCTATCTCCGTGTCGCGCGATCCTCATATGGCCCGTTTCTATTGGCGCTCAGCCGTCCCGAGTCGGACGAACGAGTGTTCCGAGCTCAGACTTCGTCAAGGTCGGCTGTATTCGGCCGTTGGAACACAAAGCATAGAACAGCTGAGCGTTCTCCCACGCATGCTTATGCGTCAAATAAAAAGGATGGAAATTAAAACAATGATTAGGGGAGAGGGAGGAGGTGTGGGACGTTTTTTGAACAATATTTTTTTACTCGGTCAAATTAGCGTATTTTGTTATTCTGTTTTGTTGACTCTATAATTCCAGCCTTACCCCTCATTCTGAATGAATATAGTAGATATCAAACACATAGTGATTTAATATAAATTATAAATTATAAATGATAATTTATTAATGATATAAATGAGTTAAAACATGTCTGCAAAGTGTCCTATGTCTCCTAGGGGTGGGGAGACATGGGACACCGTATGGGGAGGAGTGGGACAATGCATCCAGTACCAGATTATATAGCCTTTCGGCTATAAATACTTTTTATATAGGCTATATAATATAGACTCTGGGACTATATAGGCTGTATATATAATATAAGTTTACCTTTACCTGTATATAGGCCTACGTATATGCTGCTCAACAACGCCATACAGAGCTACGTTATACGCGGGGTACGAATGAGCGGGTGATAATAAAACGATGAAGTGATGATAGGTGAAACTGAAAGGACGTTTACAAAAACCCATGTCTTATGCGGGACTCGAACCCACGCCCGACCTGACTTCAGTTTCTAGCGCAGTGTGATAGTTGACTGAGCCACTGGGGCGGCCTACATATAAAAGTCTTTGCATGTTCAATTTTAAAGAAATGATATTCTTAAAAACTAGTAAGTGGACTGTGATAACAGCTAGAACTATCAATACACAAGATAATCAATTAATAACAGTCATTTTGTACTCGGTGAAATCAAACTCGAACGATAGATCCTTTCGATTCCTTGCGGTTCTTTTCTGACCAAATATAGGTAGGCCTAGTTGCAAACAGTATTAAAAATGATTTAAAACCTAAAATACTAATGAAATTTATTTTATATTATACGTTTAAAATGTAACATAACCTCAAATACTAAATATAATGGTCATAAAAATCACACATAACCTCAAAATAGTGGGCCATGTCTCCCCCATGCATGCTGTCCCATTCCTCCACCATAGGCTACACAGATTTGCAGTTTTATTCATGTAACTTATTCTGATTGTAAGAGAAAAAATTATAAATATAATAAAAATGAGGACAAATAATTGAGCTTTCAGTAAATGCCAAATTTACTTTCACCGGATCAGTTTGTCAGAATACAAACCGAAAACTTCCGAGAAAAAAATAGTTCAAAAAAACAGTCTTCTCAAACTTTTCTCAATAAAAGTGCCAAGTGGTGCTATCATGTGGATTTCATTCAAACTACATCAGAATATGGATATTACCATAGAGAAAATATAAGCAGGAGCACAATAATATATTTTGATTATTATAGTAGTAATAGCCAAAGTCCCACTCCTCCACCCGTCCCACACCTCCTCCTTCTCCCCTACTTCAAGGAATTTACTCAAAATTATTTCAAATTATCCAACTCGAAATCAGTGTTAAAGCAATTCAAGGGACGAAATATTAGTCAGAATTACGGTTTTCTGGAATTCGGGTCAACCCTATTAATTAACATTGAAAAAATGCCTATACCTTCGGCTGGGGACCGGTTTCAAGTTTGAAATACGTCAGATTACGGATTAACAGAGTTGGGATTAACGAGGCTTTACTGTAGTCATTAATCGTTATTAGTAGCCTACAGTGAAACCTCTATGCATCGTTCCCGGATCCATCGTTCATTTTTTCTCCCCCCACTTCCATAAAATCAATGCTGAATTTTCCTGGATTGATCGTATTCCTGCGTGGATGGTTTTATTTTCCTGGTCCCTTGAATGACAATAGATCGAGGTTTGACTGTAGTAGAAAGTGGAAACTCAGTTAGGCCTGGTTCTGGTACTTACACACAATTCCATACGTCCCTTCTCCTATCCGATTCAGCTTCTCAAACTCGGACACGAAGCGGCATCGGCCGAGCTGGAAGCAAACCAAGTGTAACATCTGATCAAGGTACGCAAGTCTTACCCTCGACTTCGAAAGAAACCTGAGCCATCTAGCGGCGGGATGTTAGTCCTATGATGCCAATGCTATTTTGCGTTACAGTGAACTTTTTTTTCTATCATATTTTGAATAGAACACACATAACAAACAAAGTAAACAGTCTTCCACAAAGCCTCTCAAGGAGGCTTATCTGTGGCATAATCAGTTGAATTAAAGACATGTAGAATATATAAATGAGTTAATTTTAGTGTACAAGATCCATAAGTCAATTTAATATTCAAGATTAAGTGATTCAAGAATTCAAAGTTCAAGATTCAAAATTTAAGAATTTAGTGTAATCAAAATGGCAATATATTTTATATTTTTTTGGACACTGAAAAAAGATTGATTTATAGGCCTACATGTATAGGCGTACAGAAGAAATACATATAATTATGCAATTATAAAAATTATAAAAAATACAGTCAGACAAGGAGGAGCAAAAAGGTAGAACTTAACAACATAAACATGTTCACTCTAATCCAAGAGATACCGGTATGTCTTTTTCAGAGCATTAGCTATTTCATGAAAATTTGCCTAATTTTCAAGATATTGAGCTGGATTGTATATTATTTTAGAAAAGTGTGTTCAAATATAAGATTAACAGAAGAAACCAAAGATCAAGTTGAAAAGAGTCGTTATCTATTTCATCGAATAAGCCTATCAAAAATAAATGATGTACGGACAACTTCCTCACTCAGGCTGAAAAGTCCGAGAGAATGTGTTATTGCCGTTGATAATCCCGTAGTTGTTGATCTAGAGTTTACAGCTCCCGAGTCCTGTTTTCAGTAGTTTGCTACAAAATGTCATACTTCACATAAATATAGACTAACAAAACAAAAACTAAATACTGTATTTCTATAACTCTACAAATTATATATATATATATATATATATATATATATATATATATATATATATATATATATATATATATATATATATATATATATATACATATATATATATATATATACATATATATATATATATGGTAAAAATGTTTCCACGGTAAGTTTGCTGCGATTAGAAAGCATGTTGGGTCCTAAAAAGGACCGGTTGATGCGACGTTTCGCTGGAATTTCATCCAGCATCATCAGGCGACGGTGGTAAGTGGTCGAATATATATATTGTCACGATATTGGAATATCGTAGCTACCCCGCTTATGTAAACAGCATCCTATAGTCTCACTACTACTCCACCATCAGATGAAACAGACTATAGGAACATACTAGAGTGGAAAGTTCCATAGCCATCTCGCATCCGCTCTAGTGTATCCACAAAGTGCAAGGCTTGCAAAGCCAGGTAGATGCACTTGTGGATCAGCTGTTTTACATACGCGTGTCACTCCACGAACACGCCGTCGCGCTCTCTTGGACCAACTATCGACAGGGACGGACGTGTTTCGGGAGTGGACCTCATCGGGACGCGGCCAGGAAGGCGAAGGGAAGATGGAGGAGTCCCGGGTTCGCGTCTCGCCACGGTACCACTCTGCGAGACTCGCCACGGCGTTCTTGTCGTAAAGTATTAAATAACCTACATTGAAGGTAAAGTAGCCAGCCCAGGCATTCTTGTTCCACCTTTCCGTACATTCATTTATTCGTTTCATAACCTCTTTCGGCATTTGTACTCTAAATTATCTTTTATTCAATAAACATTTATTATTCAAGGTCCAATAACCTATAGATTTGTAATTAACCCTAAGATCCCTACGACTACCCTCTCACTATACATCCCCACTGTTTAGGTTCAAACCGTACTCGTATCATGGGTTGCAGTGCGGTTTCTTTTCAAAACGTAGTCGTAACATTGGTGGAGGTGCGGGCCTTCCACCTTAACGTTCTGTAAAACGTAGTCGTAACCGTAGTAACCGTAGTCGTATATATATATATATAATTTGTAGAGTTATAGGAATACAGTATTTAGTTCTAGTTTAGGTACCGGTAGTCTATATTTATGTGAAATATGACATTTTGTAGCAATCTACTACGGTATATAAATAAAATTGTGTTAATGCTCATCAGCAGACCGACTTTTTAAACACTATTAAAATAGCCCGTTAGTCGCTAGAAGGTGATTGTTACCACATCCTGCTCCGGTATTTCCATTGTTTTGCCCGTGAGCAGCGACGTGAGGACGCCTCGCCGAGTGACGGGGGCCGACGGGTCCGGGCCGAGGTCGTTGCTCCCTCGCAGCATGTCCTCCTGGTCGCCATCTGAAGACCGCTTCCCTGCTGCAGGAACACAAGCTCGTTATCCCTCCCGTCTCAATTCACAATTGTTAGAACAACCAATCGTACGTAGTTTAGTAGTGATAAAAGGAACTAACTTTGTTTACAAATACACGCAAAATCACGTTTATGTTTGCTCAGTTGACTATAACAGTTTCTTATACAAAGTAAAACGGAGATGGTGAGGTTAAATTGTGAAGTAATTAACTTATAAATAGAGTTTCGCTGCAGTCTGTATGTCTGTGCTTAACCAGTTCCGAACGGTCCAAGACATGCCGGGGGAGGACGGAACGTGCGATCGGTGTCGCTCGGGGGAACTGACGCGCAATTGGGTTAGTGCGTAGCGAGGCCAGCGTTCAAGTTGTAACAACAGTAGTGGGAAGTATACTAACAACAGAGAGAGAGAGAGAGAGAGAGAGAGAGAGAGAGAGAGAGAGATGCCGTGTTTTCAATCAAATTTGTGTGAGAAATCCACATGCCACAAACAAATAAGTATTCACATTTCATGTAATCGCATTACTAGTTAATATCCTTTTTCATAAGGCTAGCGCAGTTGTTTACTTCCACCGCATCTTGGATGGCAATCTGCACTGCATCTTAGATGTGAATATCTGAGGTACCATATATAGAAGGCATGACATCAAGTTTTTACAAAGCAACACTAGGTAGAGAAGCGATCGAGTGTTCTAAGGAAAGAGATCAGGAAATGGAACGCATTTCCGGTTTAAGTTGAGACACCATCTGAACACGGCGAACCAACGCAACCCTCAATGCATCTTGGTTTGCATGAATCATTTGTTGTCAAGACCAACCTGAAGCTAGTACAAAGACCTTATTATCTAAGTACGTTGGAAGACGCAAAACTAAAGCTTCCTCACCATGAAAAAAATGACTGCGAAACTTTGCGTGACGAATTCGCATAGCCGTTTCCATGAAGTGCGAAATAATTTCGCAATTCTAGCTCATCCTAGTGATTTCATTTTGAACTAAGTAGTAATTCTATCGCGTCCTGGTGGGTTTCTTTGAAACTCGATGCACTTGAAGCACTGTGGACGCACTCGATGTGCCGTCAACGGAAGTAGACACTAGCGACCATAGGAGTAAAACCTAGGAACTATTATTCTATTTCCGCCATTTCGCTGCGAATTAAAACGAATAAAAGTAGAGTTTGGCCCAACTCGTCTTGGCCGCCATGTTGCAAAATTCCAACATGGACTCCCAGTGGTTTTCAGGCCTGTGATTGGCTATTGACTGATTTCGTTTCGTTTCGCAAACACGATTATGGAAAGGCAGCTTAAGCCTTCTAAGCGACAACAGAACGATGCTAGCGCGCGTATCGGAGTGGAGTGAATTATTTCTTCGGTAGGCCAGTTGGAATGATTTTGAACATATTTTTTCATGCCCTCTTTGATTCACATAATCATCCAAATTTGCTTCTTCTTCGAAATAATTCATTTCATTGAGTAGTTCCATCACGAATGGACGAGACGACGCTATCTGTATTATTATCGAATTACCCAATAGTTACGGAAAAGGCCGCCCTCGTTACCGTAGCTCAGTCAGCTGAGGCACGCTTCAGATACTGAAGTGACTGTTGGGCGTGGGTTCGAATCCCGCATAAGGCATGGGTTTTTGTAAACGTCCTTTCACCTATCATAACTTCATCATTGCATCATCACCTGCTCATTCGTACCCCCGTATAACCTAGCTGTTGGTGGGGTCGTTGAGCAGTATTAAAAAAAAAGATGCGGAAATGTAAGTTCAGCAAGGCTAGGCCAATTTAAATATCTGTTGATTCCTACATCCCTACTATTTATGTTAGAAATCTTTGGTAAATAATTAAAAATATAATGATTACGGTTAGGCCTACATCAGTTTGGTGTTATGCGCATTGGACATTGATGGTAAAGCAGATAGGCCTATCTACCTTCTAATTCACTCCAATCCGACAGCATTGAATGCCGACAGGTAGGCGGTAGCACTGAGATTCAATCTCAATGGCGGTAGGCCTAACGTAGGCCTAGTGTTAGCATTGTGTAAATAATTTATCCTTACGGGATAGGGTGGCAGAGCCCTGGTTAAAACGTCTGCAGACCATGGTAGTGCTATGGCCCGTAATCCTACTAGGAGCGCTGTGATCAGCTAACGTTTTGATTGTTGATGGTCATAGGCTCTGTCATACAGCATTGCCTATCTAGAGACTACTTTATCTATGATATAGTAAGCAATGCACCAAGCGTGGCAAACAAGATAAGTTTTGCGTCTTCTTATATAATAGGGTCTTTGCTAGTAGCCCTATTGTCTGTGGCTGTAGACTACGTATCATATCACACGCCTCAAAAAACGGTTTAGGCAAACTGGTTCACGCTGAAACTGTTCAACAAATGAGTGTATATCACAATGATTCAGAAACACTTTTTCAAAACCGCGGTCAAAACGTTTCAGCGCCAGCCATTTTAAATATTAACGTAAGTCAATATATTGGTTCATATATTGGTATATAGGCCTATTGGATATTGGTTACGTAAGTCGGTATATAATCGATAACGAAGCTGGAATTCAACAGGGATCGATTTATCGCTCGCGTTCAACGTTACCCTGAATCGGTTTGACGTTTACATCAATCGTATCGAGTTCTCCAATTCACTTGCCAAGCTGGATTGGAACTAAAGTGTTTCACACCAAAACCGACAGGTATATCACCATCTGTAAACCGTTTCAGCCTGAACCGGTTTGACTAAACCGTTTCCCGACTGTGTGATATACGTAGTCGTAGAGATCAAGACCATCGGATTCAACATAGGCCTAGGCATAGAGAATATGAACAGTTTTGAATAGACATCAAATTTTCGAAAAAAATTCAACATCTAATCCTAGGCCTATAGGTTTGCCTAACCATTACTGAATCATTAGAACCTAACCAAGGGCCTAAGCCATTCAAATCAATGTCTAGATTGAGTTTATACCCGTTTATACAAACTCAACGACTGTAAAAACTCATTGCCTAGCCGGCCAAACCCATTTTCGAGAATGTTATGACCGCCATACATGAGAACTAGGCCTACAATTCTTCCTACTCAACATACCTTACGGTCTAGCTTATTTCTCGATTGAGAAAGTATTTTCATTTCGAAGAAACAACTTTTATGATAGTAAATAACTAGAATGCGGCATTTAATTACCTTTCGTCATGTTTCACGCTTCCATTAAATAATTCCACTGCTTGTGCTTCTTGAAACTTGAAACTAATTCTATATTTTTGGTTTTGGTGGTGTTGGTACCGCTATTATTCATCACTTCCGTCGTGATCAGTATT
Source organism: Brachyptera putata (assembly GCA_907164805.1). Lineage (NCBI taxonomy): Eukaryota > Metazoa > Arthropoda > Insecta > Plecoptera > Taeniopterygidae > Brachyptera > Brachyptera putata. Next base: position 1,524,260 of record OU015462.1, on the reverse strand, counting down.
GTATTTCCGCTTTATGGTCCTTAGAAGGCCGTGCACATAAGTCGCCAACTAGAAACGTGTTTCTCTAAATTGGAAATTGATATTTCTTAATTCTAAAGTTACGGTATGCTAAAAAATCAATTATTAGTCAATTCTTAAGTGAGTCAGTATCTATATTTTGCTGTGTTTGTACAACTAGGTGTACATTTTAGTGCAATTCGACAGTAATTATTACAGACGTGGGCCTAGCCTCTCATTTCTTATGTTGACCTCATGGCCGCTTGGCGTTTACCACTATTCGTATATTGTGCAATTTTTTATTGACCGACTCATTAGATGAATCGCATGAAGAACATTGTAAAAGTGCAGTTATTTCAGTTAGTTTTTTAAATAATTAATCAATTGCATAGTGTCAGGGTAAGAAGTATCCAGATTGGCAAGTGATTTGGAGGTTGGACACTTGAGTTTTGATTGTCTGTGGGGGTGAGGGAGGATTACGGCAGTAGACCTAGCATTTAATATGTATAGAGCCTCTACTTCAACCTGGATCAATTTGATCTCATATCACGTACATTGTTCATTATTTGTCATGGTAGGGGCCAAAGCTAATTGGAGTCATTATTGGTTTTTTGTGTAGGCCCTAGACATGGCTCCCGCCAAGAAACCAGCTGCTGCAGCTGACAAGAAACCAGCAACAGCTGGGACGAAGAAACCAGCTGCGGCTCCAGCTGCTGCTGCCAAGAAAGCTGCACCAGCAGCTGCGAAGGCTCCGGCATCCGCACCTGCTGCAGCCAAGAAACCGGCACCCGCTAAAGCTGCTGCTGCTCCGAAAGCCGCTGCTGCTCCAAAAGCTGCTGCTGCTCCAAAAGCCGCTGCTGCTCCAAAAGCCGCTGCTGCTCCAAAAGCCGATGCTGCTCCAAAAGCCGATGCTGCTCCAAAAGCTGCTGCTGCTCCCAAGGCTGCTGCGGCCAAGAAGCCAGCGCCAGCCAAGGCACCTGCAGCAGCCAAGAAGCCAGCGCCAGCCAAGGCACCTGCAGCAGCCAAGGTTGTAGATGCAGCCAAGGTTGTAGATGCAGCCGAGCCTGCAGCACCTGTCACAGCTAAACCGGTAGGAGTCAAGAAAGCCGTGATGGCCAAGAAACCACCATCTGCCAGGCTCACGAAGAAACCTGCATCCGAGAAACAAACCATTAAAGGAAAGGGACTGAAGAAGAAGAAGGTTATATTAAAATTCACCGTCGACTGCGCACATCCCGTCGAAGATAACATTATGGATGTTGCCAACTTTGAAAAATATCTTCAAGAGCGCATTAAGACGAACGGAAAAACCAACAATTTTGGAACTTTCGTGTCTTTGGAACGAAGTAAGGTGAAAGTTACATTAACATCTGAACTTCCCTTCTCCAAGAGGTATTTGAAATACCTGACAAAGAAATACCTGAAGAAAAACAATCTCCGTGATTGGTTGAGGGTGGTCGCCAATGGAAAGGATTCGTATGAACTCCGTTACTTCCAGATCAATAGCCAGGATGACGACGATGAAGAAGACAACGATTAAATGACACGTAAATAAAGGCGGTCTTCACTGCACTTGCTCGTATACTGTTAATTATTCTATTACAATGTCAATAAATCTACATGGTCTTTGAATACTGACGATCTTTTAGTTTTGTCATTCCTCGTCACACTTGTATCAACAATAAGGAGAATGTCTACCAACTAAATATTGTACGTAAACTTTGTCAATTGCCGAAACTCGCTGCAGCTTTGAATCATTATTACTGTGGAAAATGGTCTCCATGTTTTTAGTTGTAAATCACGTCTTGAAGAAGATCGGTCGGCCCTTGAAATGAATTTTTGTATTTCGTCTTAAGTGTAGGCCTGCATGTTATGTTGGTAGACGTGCTTCTTTGTGGATGATTGTAAAAGCAAAATTGTCCCTATAAATTAAATACCCTAATGGTTGATCTAATTGGATGAGCGAGGACAATACGAGCGTTTTACTGTACTTGAAAAACGCTTCTTTGCTTAATTTAATTTGATAAAACTCAGCATTCACATCTATTGGGATCAAGGCTCAATGCCGTATAGTTTTTAGGCGCAATCGGTTGAACCACTTTTGAGAAAAACAATTGTACTATTCTGAAAACCCATGTATCAAGAATAGGTACCAGTAACCCAGAGAAGGAAATTTGGAAATGGTTCATGTTAGGCCTATTATTAGACATAGTAGGCTAATTGAGCAATAATGAAATTTACCATCAAACTTGAATATTTTTTGGTTTTCTTCATTCTGCCATTGAGTTTGTTATTCTGCATATGGTAGTTTGAATTTTGATCCATTTCACATGATAATCTATTTCACTGTAGGCCTAGATTCTTTCTCAGAGCATCTAGTTATTTCGTGAAAATATGCACGGTTTTGAAGACTAGAATGTTGAATTCAGAAAGTGTGTCCAAGTATAAAATAACTGAAGAAATGAATGCTTACGTTGAAGAGAATCGTTCTCCTTGAATAAATACAAACTACTTTTGTTGATAATCCCGTAGGCCTAGTTGAGAGTTAGCAGCTCCTATATTTTTACCACCAAAAATGCCAAGTCGCAAATTGGCGGTTGTACGTAATCTTGTTGGCTTACGTTATTACTGTCAAAGCACACACCAAGTCCTTAGATAGTCGAAAATTGGCATAAGAATAACCTGGAGGGGAATTACATGATTAACGTAAAAATTTCAAAAGCTCTCAAACTTTTACTGAATATGACAAAAGCTATTTTAGACATTTTCGATGATTTGTGTACGCAATAGAAGTAAACAGTTTGAATTTCAGGATCAACAGGTTTTGCAACGTGAGTATAAACAGGTTGCACTCAACAACACGTAGCGGCTAAAGAGATTCAAATGTTTGAAGTATTCTGTGGTCTGCAGATTTAGATTGAATGACAGAATATTTTTCAGTCTAGATTTAGATTTCCATAATTTTAAGCTCACTTTACAATGCAGATGCATTTTCCTAGTCACAGTATGATATATTAATATACAATATAACCTTTTTTCTTTGTAGCTAAGTACTATCATTAAGTATATAGGTCCTATATACTTAATGGTATTATCCTCAGGTTATTCTATTTGAATTGTATGTTAAATAATGAAAATGAATGGAAATTGAAGGTAGCATGTTGAATGATGAGCAAAGAATCAAAATTTGAAATGATTTAAAAATTTAGCCTGGTTAGCCTTTCATTTGTTTTGATATTGTTATTGAGCACACCAAAACAAGCGAACTGGCAGAGATTAGTAATGTTTCCGTTACGATGAAGTTATGAGATCTGGATAGACTTCAATACATTCAAAGTTGCATATTTATTTACATAAGTCAGGGTATTGATTAGGTTACCTGACGTCCCTGTATTCCCGGGATTGTCCTCGTTCTGAACTTTCTGTTCGCTCCAAGAAATGTTCTGGGGACTAACAATTATCCCAATTTTCTCAAATAAAATAAATATATACCGGAACTGTATATTACTATATACATTAGAAATCTCCCTCACACCTATGTGGATGTTGAATAGAAAGCATCTATGAAACATCATCTTGATACTTGAGAGCCACATATAATATTACGAATATCACCGTGATGATACGCGCTAGGGGCACTATCACACGTTTTTTTGTAGAATTTTGTAGGAAGTTTAATCTAAACAGTGATTTTATAAATTTGATAGAAATTTTAGCCTTAGAAGGATCTATTGCCATTCTGAGAAACCATTTATACTCACATTCATAGCATAATTATTTGTCATTTTTTGTATTATTTTTAAATCATTTTCATATTACTGTTTATACTAAATTTTTACATCAAAACGACTGATCGGATTCCAGTGAAAGTTTGTGGAATGACGTTTATCATCATTATATTGAAATTCGGTGAAAATTTGAATTTTTTCGAGAGACATTTTTTTTACGAAAATTCTTCTCTGGCTTATTCTTATGGGGATTTTGGAAACTTGAAAATTAGTTTTCTCAGAAGTGGTTCAACCGATTGAGCCTAAAAACTATAAGGTATCCAACTAAATGATGACACTTTGGCACTTCGTTTGACCGTTGGAGCGCGAACAACAGAAAGAAAAAAAATCGAGTCAAGTGAAATTGAGTCTTTGAAATCAGCTCTCCAAGTATCACCAGTAAAAAGGAGTAGCAATTTTCAATATTGTATACGTATGAAAATACTGAAATGAATTACCTTTACAAGCAATACAAGTTTTCGGTCTTTGTTCACTACAATATTAAAAGGCTTGAAATGTGACATTTTCATATTTGATAGTGTAACAGGTGTATTTACAAAAAATATTTATCGTACTAAAAGTCTCCAAATGTGAGAAAACTTTTTGAGGCTCTTTAATTAATAAAATGTGATTGAGAAAAATATTTTTTAAAAAATGAGAAAAACACGTTTTTTTAGTGTCAGTGTCAAATGGTCACCCTAACATGGGTCAGCTCACAAATTTGACACGATACACCAAATTACACTGATCGACTGTCCTGCCCATTGTAGTGTATTTCTTATCGAATAAAGTTATTGTATTGTTTAAAATTTCTGTTGTAATACAAAAGAGTAACAGGCTGGCTCATTGTTTACGAATGTATGGCAAATATCTTATCCATTGTGCAGCTACAACTCGAGTGAATCCATCAGCTTCTTCTTCACAGTCCCCGACTTACAACGAAGGTTTCGTTCCAATGCTTCATCCAAGAAAGTAGAGACAAACTACAAAGTTGTCAAAGCAGGCAATTTAGGGGTGTTAGTCATGGGCGTCGGCAGCGGGGGGCAAGGGGGTGCACTTGCCCCCCCCCCCCAGCTCTCCAAAAGGATTTTTTGAAATTACATCATTTTAAGTTTTTTTGGGAGGTTTTGTGACTATTTAATGAGCGTTTGATTTTTATAGAGAAAGAAGACAGAATGTTGAAATGGTTGAATTCTATGCATGTAGTTGATCCTATTCATCTTTTTAATTATTTCATCATACAAAATAGCCAAAATGAGTTATCCTAGAATGCCTAATCCAAGAACACAACACCGTATATATCTTTAATCTATGACAACACGCTCAAAGATTCTCGAAACTTAAAGACCAACTTCTTCCATTATTGTCGACCAAGTTCAGACAAGCAGGATATTCCAGGAAATAAGAATAGCCCAATAAATCATATCAGTCAGTCGGCGAAGGCATAGCCTTGCCTACCCACCCCAGTCACATCAGACTCATGACCACCCGCCTAACAAGGGGACGTCCATAAATTATGTCACACTTTTTTAGGACACTGTGACTCCCCCTCCCTCCCATGTCACAGTCGGTCACAAAACCCATTACCCTCCCCCCTTTAAATACGTCACAAATTCTCATACCCCCCCCCCTTTCTAACAAAAAAATTGAAATTAACAGGCAGTGAAGATACAATAAAATAATAAAATTAAAATATTCGTTTCTTTATGTTCACTTTTATTGAAATTATTGCTTGTTATGCAATTATGCATAGGTATTAAGTAATGATAAGTTTCCATTATTAGATGAGCGTTAGCGAAGATTTTCACTCAACTCTTACGGATCTTTGTCTGTGTTTTTTTTTTTTTTTTTTTTGTTTGTTTGTTTGTAAGCACTGCACAGGTTGCAGGGTTTGACAGATCGCCATGAAACTTTTTTTTTCATATGCAAACTTATCCAACTTAGAACTGTATAGTTTTGAGGTCAAATCGGTTGAACCATTTTTAAGAAACATCATTCAGAAGTTTCTAAAAACCCCATGAGATTTGGCTGAGCGGAACTGCTGTCTCTAGGGTGGGTATAATAATGTAAGAATCTATAAGAATGGCGCAAAATACATAGAACAAAAAAATGGTACGTCACACAGTTGTCTCCCCCCTCCCCCCTTGTAACACCTTGTCAAAAATCATGACACCTCCCCTCTCCCCCTAAGCTGGGACGTAATTTATGGACGTCCCCCAAGACATGTCAAAATACGTCACCGGTACAGTCGGTACTTACAAAGTTTCGAAAAACACCATTGTTTGAAAAAAAAAGGAAAAAAAATTAAAATAAAATTCTGCCCGGACAAGGGGACGGGCAAGGGGGGGCAAGTACATCCCCTTGCCCCCTGCTGCCTATGGCCATGGCTATTTTGTATGATGAAATATTTAGAAAGATGAATAGGATCAACTACTTGCATAGAATTCAACCATTTCAACATTCTGTCTTCTTTCTCTATAAAAATCAAAAGCTAATTAAATAGTCACAAAACCTCCCAAAACACTATAAAATGATAGAATTTCATACAGATCCCCTTGCCGATGGGGAGCCCTCTCCCCACTCCCATTGGGACTTGTGCATTTCGAATTTGGGATATTTTGCCCCCCTTAAATGTCTTTCTGCTGACGCCCATGGTGATAGTGATAAAACTTGTCAATAATATTACTCTGGAAAGAGTTTTAGTGGCCGCCCTCGGTAGCTCAGTCAGTTGAGGCAGGCTTCAGACACTGAAGTCACCGCTGGGCGTGGGTTCGAATCCCGCATAAGGCATGGGTTTTTGTAAACGTCCTTTCACGTATCATCTCTTCGTTTCACAATCACCTGCTCATTCATACCCCCATATAACCTAGCTGTTGGTGGGGTTGTTAAGCAAACAATCATCATCATCAAGAGTTTTAGTCAGTGACTTACCAAACAGCAACGGAGTGTTTTTATTTTATATTGGGTTAATGATAGTAATGAAAGTGAAGATCTAATGGCGTGATTAATGAGATGAAGGTTCTTGGGTAATGGGAAGAATAGTGGGAAGGAAGCGGTCATGGCCGACTTATTGTAGGAACCATCCCGGCATTAGCCTAGACTACAGAGGGAAACCACGAAAGAACCCCTGTAAAGATGGCCGGCGGCGGGGATTGAACCGTGTCCGACGTTACCTTGCCTCCCGGATGTGCCAGTACATAGTCATCTGATCACTGCTCTAGCCTAAACATTTGCTCACTTCCCTAATCCCCACAGCCAACACCCAAACTTCTCTCATGTCCTCATACTGCTTGAATAACCGTCTAGCTCTCCAACCCACTAAGACTGTCCTAGTCCACGTCCACTCACGTACAAATACCCCCACCTTTACCCCCCTCATCAAACTCGGCAACACATCTATTCGCACTACGCTCTCGGCCTGTTCATAACCCCCACCCTAGACTGGTCACTCCATGTCCAAACTACTGCTTCCTCCTCAGACGCTTGAAACAAATAGTTAACCCCCAAACTCTCAAACTCACTTATCATGCTCACTTTCATTCTTTCCTGTCCTATGGTATCCTTTTCTGTGGGGCCTCTCCCCAAGCCAACCGAATATTCATTCTTCAGAAACGTGCCTTACGCATAATTGTCGATACTCGACGCAGCTCATGTCGACAACATTTTGTTGACCTGAAGATATTGACTGTTACCTCCACCCTGATTCTAGCAGCCTGCTCCTTCGTTCGCTCTCATCCTGAACTATTCCACCGTTCACACTCACCCAACTAGAAGCAGTAAGTCTATCCATGCCACGTCTCACAATCACTCCTCTTGTACCAGAAGCCCTCACTACCTCTGCACTACCTTATACAATTACCTCCCATCTTACATCATTGAATCCAACACACAGAGTACGTTCCTTACTAAACTCAACAAATATCTCCTCTTAAATCCATTTGATAGCATCAATGAGTTCATCAAAAGCCCTTGACTCTCTAGCTTCACTTCAAACTTAACCTTTATGCCTTCTTTATTCAGTATTCAACGTATACAATTTTACTTTTACTATTTACTTCACTCTGTTCTGTATATTTACTGGATACAACTGTAATATAATTATTTAACTTTATCTTTAATTCTAGCATAGTTTTAGCCATGACGAATCCTATATTGGTACACGACTACACGTATTGATCAAATGGAGAAGATCAATAAAATGATAATATTAATAATAACCTGACAATACCCACTTGTATTGTGTATTAGTCAACGGGATGAAAATAAATACAGTATAATACAATGCAGGGCGCGCAAATAAGGTGACTGATGATCCTAGACCCCCGCGCTACAGTGTAGCTAAGAATAGAACAAAGCAACTTGGAAATAACAGTCGTGACTCACCTTTGATTATGCCGAGATAAATGCTTACTCATTTTTTTTCATTTGCAGATGTTTGTGAAAATATAGAAAATACATGTAGTCTCTAAAACATTTAGGAAATGCTGCCCCTCTAAACTTGCCGCCCTAGGCAGCTGCCTCGGTTGCCCAGGCGTCAATACGGCCCTGTGTGGTCTCATTTCACGACATTCAGATTCACAACCAAATTATCTCAAGTATCCCTGATGTACATTTTCCTCTTTTGATCCATTGTACACATTGTTATAGAAATAAAATGCAATCATCTGTCAAAACAATTTGCTGCATAATTACACATTTTACAAACAATGATTGATAGGATACCACCCGGTGGCTCAGTCAACTATCGCTAGCGGTAGAAACTGAAGTCACCGTTGGGCGTGGGTTCGAGTCCCGCATAAGGTATGGGTGTTTGTAAACGTTCTTTCACGTATCATCACTTCATCGTTTCATTATCACCCGCTCATTCGTACCCCCGTATAACCTAGCTGTTGGTGGGGTCGTTAAGCAACATTAAAATGAAGAAAAAGAAGATTAATGGAATACGGTATTAACTCGAGGACTTCATCGTTCTTTGAAACTTGACAACTACTTGATGAGACGATCGTTCGGAAACTACCGAAGAATTATAAGACGAAAAGGGAGATATTCAGTTGTCTAGTTAACCCAAGAGCTGTGAGACGTCATGAATGGAAACCCAAGTGCATTGCTATTCTGAAATTCACGTAGAATTATTTATAAAATGCATCATGTGTTCAAAGCTTTGAGTTGAAACAGATACAAACTATCAGCGTGAGGGTTCATTATACCTAGCTAGACAAGTAAAAATAGCAATTACTATAAAAGCGATGAAATCTAAAAGTGCTTCAATACATGTTTTTCTAGTGCATCTTCAATACATTTTGAGTTTTGACGTTGTTTAATCATGTTTTTGAAAAGGCGACAAAGTGCTACGAAAATCTGATTTCGCAATTTTTCAACGTATTTGCGACATAAACACTATATTCAGAATACAAGCATTATAGAAGCTATTTCCTGCAGAATTATATCAATTATGAAAAAGTGAAGTGAGTTGGGAATTTCGAGAACCAAAAAGCAGCTGATAATACAGGCGGCAGATGAGGTGTAGACATAACCAGGTGGTGCACACCACTTATCTGATGATATCAATTGATGTGTTTCTCTTGTATGCAATTGTCTTTTATATAATTTGGTTTCATCACTACGAGACTCTTGTTACGCTACAAAACACGATGTTTCAAAATGATAGATGCACCAAAGTGCTACTTTTCCAATTCAAAATGAAAAATATAAGCTATATTTACATGTCTCTAATACCTTGGATTATTGTTGTAAGGATGCGCCACACATTTCTAACGCAGACTCTCTCCAGAGCTAGGAAACACGAGGGTGAACTGTTTGGTCTTTCAGTATTGCGTGGTGAATCAAGTACAAACTATATTGTGAATCTAATCGGTCTGATTCTGAGTAGGATTTTGTTTTCTTGATCAAGTAGTGTAGGCCTACTGATTTGTACGAGATATCTTCTACGAAGAAGACTTCAATGTAGTCAGAACAAAAGCCCAGAGACATTAAGGGCACGTGTGCAGGGCCGGCTCGTGGGATTTTGTCGCCCTGGGCGAGCCCCAAGACACTACTTGAAATGTTTTCAAAGATCCTAGACGGGGTAGCCCCAGCCGTCGGAGGCGAAACATTTTCAGGCTTTTTGAACATTTGAAACCCTTTGGATATATAATACATTCTTACCCTTCTGTTGATCCAAGGAAAATATTAATTGGGCTGATGAATACTGCGGGAGGTCATCCAATTTTCATCCCATGTTCACCCTTCAACCGTCAATAGGCTGTGACGTGCTCATAAACAATTATCATCATTTGATGCCCAAGCGCAAGCGACATTATAAATGATATGGAGAACATAAGAGTTGAATAGGAAGAGAGGAATCATTGTTACTTCCGTATACTTTGGTTTTTTAGTCATTCCTATACTATATATTTAAAAACTCAACTGACGACTTGTCACCTTTCAAACGGACCTCCTTATCACTTCGTTATCGCATATTGCTAATAATTTCGTATGATCGAAGTATTCCATGTTCATTTATTAAAAAAAAAAAAAAAAAAAGCGCCCCAAATACTTTGCGTCCCGGGCTCCCGCCCGGGTCGCCCCGCCCACGAGCTGGCCCTGCACGTGTGTGTTAACCTTCCTATTTTTATGCATGAAAACGTTATCAAAGACAACATTTCAACTCCAAGTTGAATGCGTGATGAAATATATAAGAAATGAGTGTAATTTGTACTGTGGCACTTTTTCTTGTTTTGCTGGCCTGCTGGTTGCACAGTTTTGGATTGCTGTGCAATAGCTAGAATACAAGATTATACCCTCAAAGGCCCATAGCAACCAGACCAGTCAACACACGTTGGTCCGACACAAACATGGTGCGATCTGATGAGACTCGGAATTCATGGAGCTGGGTGGTTCTCAAGACTTCAACATCGATGTTTTTAGTACTGTATTGTAAATATACTAGGAGAACGTATTATGTTTTTCCACGGTGATGGATGAGAAATAGAATGAAATTGAATTCTTTCAAACGTTTATAGTCAGCAGAGTTCAAAAATACATTTATAAATGATAAATTGAGATCAATTGAATAAGTATATTTTTGGGATAGAAATTGCATCAGAAATATATTCTAATATCGATAGATGTATGCATCAACATTTTTTCTGATCCACCTATATATATATATATATATATATATATATATATATATATATATACATACACACCTTGATCCAAACAATAGTTCTTGATTAATTGGTGACACTTGTTGCTTGAATTTTAATGTTTTTTTAATGGCTGGAGCAATGCATCAAAACAACTGATCCAATTTGAGTGAAAGTCTGGAATAATGTGTACCGGTATCAATAATATTGAAATTCGGTGAAAATTTGAATTTTCTCGAAGGATTTTTTTTACGAATAATTCCTCTGGCTCATTCTTATAGGGATTTTGAAAACTTTGAAATTTAAAATTAGTTTTCTCAAAAGTGGTGCAACCGATTGCGCCTCGAGACTAAGAGTATCGAGTATAATAATGACAATTGTGCATGCCAAGTTTCAACTGAATTTAAAATTTTCGTTTCTCGTTTTGTTTGGCGTTTTACAAAGAAAACCATGTATTTTTTTTCGAATCAAGTGAAATTGAGTCTTCGCTTCGCTCATCCAATAACTTGAAAATTAAACCAATATTCAGGAAAACATACAAAATCGAAGTTTTATGTCGCGGTTGAGTCAAATTTGTGTGTGGTGCTCCGAACCCCTGTGCTAGGTCCTCTAGGTCCGTGGTTACAGTACAAGCGGATCTCGTGGAGTCACAACGAGGCGGTCAGTGAGACGGGAAGTAGGCCTACCTTGGTTTTCAAGCTATTAGGTCTATCTACTGCCTTGGTTATACAGCTTATCTTGTTGATTATTCCAAGAGACTTACAAGTCTTACAACAGTCTTACACAGTCTTAAAAAATGCATCAAAAACATCCAAATATCTTTCAATTTGACTAGACATTAAAAACATAGATACATATATATATGTGGGGAACCAACATATTATATCTACAGCAAAAACATGTCTTGAAACTTTCCTAATGTTCTGAGAACATTTCATTTCAATTGGACAGAAGAAAAAAATTATCCAATGATTTTCTCATAAGAAGTTACCGGTACTGCAGTTTTCTCCCAAGAAATGTTCAAATCAATTTTGCTGGTACATGAAACCGATATGAATGTTTCATGACAACAATGTCCCGGATAAGTTTCAAGCCGATTGACGCCGGAGACGAGAAGAAAGATCCGCTGAGTGAAACGGAAGTCTTTGCTACACTCATCCAATAACACTACTGGATAATGAATAGTATTGAATGTGTAGAGTTCAGGTAAAGTCCTTCTCAGTAAGCTGTGGCATCTTTCTCTTCTACTGTCCGGCAAGAAGATAGGTTCATGTCATCATCTCTACACACTTCATTCCACTCAGACACCGACGCATGACGTTCGGAATATACTTGAATTTACTATAATCTGAAATAGTCTACATGAGTTCAAAGTTTGAATGATCTACAAGTATAAAAAATTCAGATTGTAAACAACTCTTGTAATTATTAGTACTTTTGTCTTAAATAACATTGTACATGTGAGAATGAACTGAGTTTTGACTTGTGAAGCGATGTGTGCACCCTGGTCCTGAGCGTGCAGGAGAGAAGGGTTCTACCTGCTATACAGACAGAGATGTGAACACTTGCTGAAGATTGATGAGACAGACTGTAAGAATAATCAAACAAGTGGAACATTTTGATATGATTTTTATTGAATGTATTACCTTAAGCCTTGTTCACAATTGAATATGGAATAGTGATTATGAAATATTTAATAGTGTTAGTGTATAGTGACATAGGTGGGCCACAATAGCCTCTTATTTCACCGGTTCACCGCCAACCTAAATCATTATTTTGCCTTGAACGGCAGGAATTTCAGTAGCAGTGGCAACAACCAAGGCCTTCTAAATTATTCTATTATTTTTATATTAAAATAATATATTAGGCCTTGCAGCAACTGACAAAAGTCATTTTGACATTTATTCCTTGAGAATGTCTGATTTGAGTCTAAGAGAAAAATCAATACCCAAAATACATAGCGGTAAGTCACTTGACTACAGTAGTAACATCATCTGATTGGTCACAATTTGGCTTGTCATAAAGGTTATAAGGAATAAGTCATAAGAAATGGATTTGTTTCATATCTTATGACATATCACCTAATCACTATAACCAGTTTCTTATTGAGAACGGTTACATGGAAACGCCATCATGCATTTCACTTATTCCATATTTGAATTGTGAACCAGGCCTTAGCTGAACAAAACCACACAAGTGTTCCAAGTGAGTATTCTCCAGATGCTACCAGAATTGTAATATTACAGAAAAGAGTGGTAAGAGCGATTGCAGGTGCCTCAACTTGGACATCATGTAGGCCCATCTTCATTTCACTGAATCTCCTAACTGTCCCAGCTCTATACATCTACCACCTAATCATTCACGCAATAAATAACAACAAACATCATCCAGCTAATTGTGACATACACAATCACGACACAAGAAAAAGAAACAATTTCCACTTCACGGCTCATAAATTAAGTTTGTTTAAAAACAACCCTGCCCACTCCAGTCTAGTCATGTACAATCATCTACCAGCAAACATCAAGAGTGAACTTCAACAAAACAGAACAAATGAATCATTCAAAGCAGCTGTCATAAACTTTCTTATTCAAATATGTCCATATTCAGTTAACGGATATCTAGAATCAAGCCTGTCACTTTAATATCTGAAATTTGAATATTGTACTTAATATTTTACTTTTATTCTTTAATAATTTAGCTTACTATAGCTCTCGACTTATAAGTTATAACATTATCGTATTCCTACTACTCTCTTAGTCAATATTATTTTTACAATATCTATTACTCAATATATTTTAAGGTTTGGGTGGAAGACCACTATCAAAAGTGAACCCCGCCTACTTTGTACTTGTATATTCTTTATTATATTATATTTTATATCATAATGTTATTATATCATACAAAAACTGAACAAATAAAGACTTACAATTACAATAATTACAAAATTATCTGGGTACGAATGGTATTTGTATTCGGCCCGCGTGGTGATTAACTTTCTCCCAGCACGTACACGCTAGCGAGCTCCGTAGCATGATGTCGGTGAACATTCTCCCGTTCAGGTGATCCATCTCGTGTTGCACGATCCTTGCCGCCCAGCCTGACGCTCGCCAGGACACTGCGGCGGCTTCCTCGTCCACACCTGCAACAACAAGTCTCCGCTTCTTACGGCTCTGTTCCTGGAATCATGCCTCTTCAATACTTTCTCGTGCCACCATTTGTCATATTTATAAACATGTAATTCTACTTCCTGTCACTAATATTTGGCGCGTGCAGACAGGATGTGTGGGGTGGAAGGCTTCTCCTCGCCCCACAACGATGAAAGCAACTGAAGAGTTCAGACGTGTGTCGTGAGAAGTGAACTGTTAAACCGGCAGTATTTACCTTAACGTTGCTGATCGTAGAACCGGCGATCAGTAGGCTAAGCTATTACGAATATATATATATCACCTGAATACCACGGCAAACTTATCCAACAAATACCAACGGCAAACTTCAGTTAGCTGAATCCCTAGTCCTCTTGAATTTAACGCTGCAGTAGGCGCGCCCTAATCTAAAACACCAGTGGTCGCGCGGGGTCTACCAGACCCCGCGGTGTTTCTGCTATAACTTTTTTGTGAATCACTTTTTTATACATATTTTTTTATATAAATGTTATTTCGTGGTTTGGTGAGCATTAGAATCTATTTTTGTACTCATAGGTTACAGATATTGTTTGTAATTTCAAGTTGACATTTTTTGGTAAAAAGTCCAAATAATAAACAACGTACTTAATAAAAATTGATAAAAATGAAAAATGTAAGATTTTTCTACTTTTAATTGATTTTTTAGTTTAGTGTTGTACCTAACAATGAAATTATTATACATTGTTGAAGAAAAACATAAAACAAACATGTTTTTTTGTTGTTTGAACTTATGCTATTTTAAATGGATAATTTTATATCATATTTTTGAGTAAAACTGTACCAATTATTTCAATTTATAAGATTTCACAATTTATTGATTCATATTCAGCTTAGAATTCAGCATAAATCCTATTTATTTTGCGCTAACTTCCATGACCATAACGATACTACGACGACTGCACGATATAGTGACATGATCCAAACAAAGCTATTTGTGACAGAGAAGACATGTGTACTTGGTCTTAATATAAATCCAAAAACTGTTTTATGCTGATTTACAATATTCCATGGTTAGATAGTGTATGAAAAGTTTCGAAGCTATGTATCTATGAAATACGCATCATAAAAATAGGTCAGAATTGAACAAAATGATTTTTTTATCTGCTGAAAAAGTGACAGTTTCTGTGACGCAACTGGTCGCATGGGGTCCAAGGGACCCCAAAAAAGTTCTTACTACGATAGTCACATGACATTTTTTTTTTTGATGTTGCAATTTCTTTTGTTGGCTACTAGAGGGTTCAACTTGAAGGTATAGAGACTCCCAAAAATTACAAGTTATGTCATCTATGTTACATTAACATAACTAAAGTGTTGGGGTCCATAGGACCCCACGCGACCACTGGAACTGGAGGGTTAAATTACTGCGACTGCATCTATGGTCCGAATTAAATAATAAAAGCCAATAAAATACAAAGGGTGCAGAACACATGTACTTGCTTTGCACTAAGCCTGAAGGAGTTTAATTGGGAACATTTCTCACCCTTCATATACAAAATTGGCTGGCTCAGAATGGAACAGCGTTCACAAAATATTGGGAGTTGGTCAACCTACGTACCTTCATTCGAAGTTAGTGAAGAGAGGTGACCTTCTCTCGATGAATATTAGACAGAACCTCGAAACATGGTGCAATAATAACTGCTTATTACTTAACAGAAAATAAAACGTGTTTTTACAATTCAAGTTAAACAAAAAGTAATAGATAACTGTCCTCTAATAAAACTAGGTGGGCAAGGAATCGTTGAATGTAACGAATCCAAGTTTCTAGAATCATTGTAGACAGAGATCTAGATTGGAGCTAGAAGCCACATAAATGCAGTTTGTGCCAAGATATCGCCAGCCTGTTATCTAATTAAAAGGCTGAGAAATGTAACAAATATAGAAACAGTGGAGCTGGTTTATTTTTCACACGTACAATTGCATCTAAGCTATGGCATAGCCTTATGGGGTCACTCAAGCTATGGCCCATGTTCAGAGGTGTTTTATAAAGATTCAAGTGTCCCATTATTTCTACGATTCAAAATATTGACCATTCCATGCTTGTATATTTATAATGTTATTCTATTCATATTTGACAATAAAAATCTGACCCTTGCTCAAAGCTCTGTTCATAACCATAATACAAGAAATAAAAATGACTTGGCTCATAATCAAAAAATAATAATAATAATACAATAAAAATGATAAAGCCATAAACGTAATATCGATGGTGGGAAGGCAAAATGTCGTAAGCGACATTTTTTTTTCTTCCGGTAAATACTATCTAGAAGGTCATGTCCTTGGATGTGCAAAGTGTGGTAAGCGACATTTCAATACTTTTGGCGTGGTCACCGATGTAATTGTGTCGTAAGCGACAAGCGCAGTTCCCTTGTGCACATATTTGTCGTAAGCGCCATCTGTTAGCAGGCAAATAGTATTGTGATTGAGTCTGTTAGCACTGAGGCAGGTTATAGAAGGATGGTGGTACGTGCGTTCAGCTCAGACACGTGTTTTCCAGAGCTGTGATTCTTCTTCTTGTCGAGTTTTATGATCATCGTCCTTGTACGTTTATTGATTCTCATCATTCAATTGTACACTTTTACTACAAGACTCTTGATGTGTTGCATTCATTCTAATTACTCATCAGATGAAAGTTGAATTATCCCTCAAGATGGTACCGGTACCTTGTTTTTTTCTCAATAAAGGTATGAAAATTGATCAATGTACTATAATATTATTGTAACAATTAGGTAGGCCCATGATTGATACTACAACAACACAGTCCGTGTAACGAGATATGTAACGGCTGAACGCGAACCACGTCTGAAGATTCGACACCATTCCAGAAGGTAACTGAGGGAACACATGTCGTAAGCGCCAAATATCTTATGCAGTTTTCCATGAGAACAACAACATTTTGTCGTAAGCGCCAAAAGTTGGTGAAAACTCGATGAATTTTCATGAAAATTGTTGACGATATGAGAACGTATGAAAGAATTTATGACATGAATTTTGAATTTATTAAACGTTTTTAACCTCCTGTGCAAAATATTCAAAGTGGCGCTTACGACACTTTGGCTTTCCACCGTGGATATGTATAAAAAGGGACCTATATACGCTGGAACTAAGTTAATGAATAGCTCACACAAGAGCTTACAAATAACACAGGGCAGAATATTAAATACAAACTGAAGACCTGTCTAACAAACCATTGCTTCTATTCCATTGGCAACTGCTTCAATCATCATAGTACAAATTGTAATATCTGTATAAAATGTTGGATATTTTCAAATAGTTTCAAACATGGTTCTAAATAGTCTTACATGTAATATACTGACATAAGTACGTAATAATTATATTTATGTGTAAGCACATTTTGTTTTGTTTTTTAGCGCATTTATGTTTTGCATAATGTGACTGTCTTATATCATACTATGATAATGCAAAACACACAAATCTTCTTTCTCCTACCTAGCTCCTACTGTATACAATGCCACTCCCAATTCTCTCAAATCACTGAGCCAACACTCTCGCAAAGGCAGATTGAAACAATTGATGTTTCAGTCTCAGATCGCACAAGAGTGCCCGGATGAAGAAAGAGTTGGTCAAGAGAGAAAGACTACAAGATTGGAAAAGGAAGAATAAAGTGAAGTGATGTCTGCTCAAGCAGAAAATATCAAGCTTGCCCCTATTTTATTTTCAACTTCATTTAACCGACTATAAGTTAGCTACGCATTCCATACGCATACGCGCCCCAGATACGCCGAGCAAGCAGGCATCCAACCTACGAAAAATCACCCAGGAAAACAACGAACACAACTCGTAGCTTGCATTCATTCGCCACTCGTAGCTAAGCTTGAAATATCGACGATGACGTAAAACAAAACTTGATGAAAAACAAAACTGTTGCAATGCATTATCATTATCAGAATCTCGAGTGGAATGAATATTGATAGACATTGAGAAGAAGCACATTGTTTGCGCATTAGATTATTTGAAATCACTGATAAATATTAGTAAGGCCTAGCTACTGGTTCACGTAAGAATAATGGGGATTATAAATGAATGACAAATAGGCCTACATCTGACATAGTGAAACAAATTTAGAAAATGTCGCATAGTTCAATACACATATCATTAGCGCATTTAGCGGTGAGCACGTACAACATATAGATGAAATGTTATCATATTTATTGACAATCAATCAGAATATTAATAGTACTGAATTCATATTGAAACGATGCAGCTCCGTATACATCATGTCCAGCAGGGTAATGGCGACGAAAAAAAAATATAAAAATGAAATGTACACCCCAAGACTGGTAAGTTATCTACGTAATTGATATTTAATCGACATTTGATCAAAGTATTCTCATAGTACTGAATTCATATTGAAACGATGCAGCTCCGTATACATCATGTCCAGCAGGGTAATGGCGACGAAAAAAAAATTTAAAAATGAAATGTACACCCCAAGACTGGTAAGTTATCTACGTAATTAATATTTAATCGACATTTGATCAAAGTATTCTCATAGTTCTGAATCATATTGAAACGATGTAGCTCCGTATACATCATGTCCAGCGGGTTAATGACGACGAAAAAAATATATAAAAATGGAATGTACACCCCAAGACTGGTGAGTTATCTACGTAATTAATATTTAATCGACATTTGATCAAAGTATTCTCATAGTACTGAATTCATATTGAAACGATGCAGCTCCGTATACATCATGTCCAGCAGGGTAATGGCGACGAAAAAAAAATATAAAAATGAAATGTACACCCCAAGACTGGTAAGTTATCTACGTAATTAATATTTAATCGACATTTGATCAAAGTATTCTCATAGTACTGAATTCATATTGAAACGATGCAGCTCCGTATACATCATGTCCAGCAGGGTAATGGCGACGAAAAAAAAATATAAAAATGAAATGTACACCCCAAGACTGGTGAGTTATCTACGTAATTAATATTTAATCGACATTTGATCAAAGTATTCTCATAGTTCTGAATTCATATTGAAACGATGCAGCTCCGTATACATCATGTCCAGCGGGTTAATGACGACGAAAAAAATATATAAAAATGGAATGTACACCCCAAGACTGGTAAGTTATCTACGTAATTAATATTTAATCGACATTTGATCAAAGTATTCTCATAGTACTGAATTCATATTGAAACGATGCAGCTCCGTATACATCATGTCCAGCAGGGTAATGACGACGAAAAAAAATATAAAAAATGAAATGTACACCCCAAGACTGGTGAGTTATCTACGTAATTGATATTTAATCGACATTTATCAAAGTATGATCATAGTACTGAATTCATATTGAAACGATGCAGCTCCGTATACATCATGTCCAGCAGGGTAATGGCGACGAAAAAAAAATTTTAAAATGAAATGTACACCCCAAGACTGGTGAGTTATCTACGTAATTAATATTTAATCGACATTTGATCAAAGTATGATCATAGTTACTGAATTCATATTGAAACGATGCAGCTCCGTATACATCATGTCCAGCAGGGTAATGGCGACGAAAAAAAAAATAAAAATGAAATGTACACCCCAAGACTGGTGAGTTATCTACGTAATTAATATTTAATCGACATTTGATCAAAGTATTCTCATAGCACTGAATTCATATTGAAAAGATGCAGCTCCGTATACATCATGTCCAGCAGGGTAATGGCGACGAAAAAAAAAATAAAAATGAAATGTACACCCCAAGACTGGTGAGTTATCTACGTAATTGATATTTAATCGACATTTGATCAAAGTATTCTCATAGTACTGAATTCATATTGAAACGATGCAGCTCCGTATACATCATGTCCAGCAGGGTAATGGCGACGAAAAAAAATATAAAAATGAAATGTACACCCCAAGACTAAAAAGTTATCTACGTAATTGATATTTAATCGACATTTGATCAAAGTATTCTCATAGTACTGAATTCATATTGAAACGATGCAGCTCCGTATACATCATGTCCAGCAGGGTAATGGCGACGAAAAAAAAAATATAAAAATGAAATGTACACCCCAAGACTAAAAAGTTATCTACGTAATTAATATTTAATCGACATTTGATCAAAGTATTCTCATAGTACTGAATTCATATTGAAACGATGCAGCTCCGTATACATCATGTCCAGCAGGGTAATGGCGACGAAAAAAAAATATAAAAATGAAATGTACACCCCAAGACTGGTGAGTTATCTACGTAATTGATATTTAATCGACATTTGATCAAAGTATTCTCATAGTCCTGAATTCATATTGAAACGATGCAGCTCCGTATACATCATGTCCAGCAGGGTAATGGCGACGAAAAAAAAATATAAAAATGAAATGTACACCCCAAGACTGGTGAGTTATCTACGTAATTGATATTTAATCGACATTTGATCAAAGTATTCTCATAGTACTGAATTCATATTGAAACGATGCAGCTCCGTATACATCATGTCCAGCAGGGTAATGGCGACGAAAAAAAAATTTAAAAATGAAATGTACACCCCAAGACTGGTGAGTTATCTACGTAATTAATATTTAATCGACATTTGATCAAAGTATTCTCATAGTACTGAATTCATATTGAAACGATGCAGCTCCGTATACATCATGTCCAGCAGGGTAATGGCGACGAAAAAAAAATTTAAAAATGAAATGTACACCCCAAGACTGGTGAGTTATCTACGTAATTGATATTTAATCGACATTTGATCAAAGTATTCTCATAGTACTGAATTCATATTGAAACGATGCAGCTCCGTATACATCATGTCCAGCAGGGTAATGGCGACGAAAAAAAAATATAAAAATGAAATGTACACCCCAAGACTGGTGAGTTATCTACGTAATTGATATTTAATCGACATTTGATCAAAGTATTCTCATAGTACTGAATTCATATTGAAACGATGCAGCTCCGTATACATCATGTCCAGCAGGGTAATGGCGACGAAAAAAAAATATAAAAATGAAATGTACACCCCAAGACTGGTGAGTTATCTACGTAATTAATATTTAATCGACATTTGATCAAAGTATTCTCATAGTACTGAATTCATATTGAAACGATGCAGCTCCGTATACATCATGTCCAGCAGGGTAATGGCGACGAAAAAAAAATATAAAAATGAAATGTACACCCCAAGACTGGTGAGTTATCTACGTAATTGATATTTAATCGACATTTGATCAAAGTATTCTCATAGTACTGAATTCATATTGAAACGATGCAGCTCCGTATACATCATGTCCAGCAGGGTAATGGCGACGAAAAAAAAATATAAAAATGAAATGTACACCCCAAGACTGGTGAGTTATCTACGTAATTGATATTTAATCGACATTTGATCAAAGTATTCTCATAGTACTGAATTCATATTGAAACGATGCAGCTCCGTATACATCATGTCCAGCAGGGTAATGGCGACGAAAAAAAATATAAAAATGAAATGTACACCCCAAGACTGGTGAGTTATCTACGTAATTGATATTTAATCGACATTTGATCAAAGTATTCTCATAGTACTGAATTCATATTGAAACGATGCAGCTCCGTATACATCATGTCCAGCAGGGTAATGGCGACGAAAAAAAAATATAAAAATGAAATGTACACCCCAAGACTAAAAAGTTATCTACGTAATTAATATTTAATCGACATTTGATCAAAGTACTCTCATAGTACTGAATTCATATTGAAACGATGCAGCTCCGTATACATCATGTCCAGCAGGGTAATGGCGACGAAAAAAAAATTTAAAAATGAAATGTACACCCCAAGACTGGTGAGTTATCTACGTAATTAATATTTAATCGACATTTGATCAAAGTATTATCATAGTACTGAATTCATATTGAAACGATGCAGCTCCGTATACATCATGTCCAGCAGGGTAATGGCGACGAAAAAAAAATATAAAAATGAAATGTACACCCCAAGACTAGAAAGTTATCTACGTAATTGATATTTAATCGACATTTGATCAAAGTATTCTCATAGTACTGAATTCATATTGAAACGATGCAGCTCCGTATACATCATGTCCAGCAGGGTAATGGCGACGAAAAAAAATATAAAAATGAAATGTACACCCCAAGACTGGTGAGTTATCTACGTAATTGATATTTAATCGACATTTGATCAAAGTATTCTCATAGTACTGAATTCATATTGAAACGATGCAGCTCCGTATACATCATGTCCAGCAGGGTAATGGCGACGAAAAAAAAATATAAAAATGAAATGTACACCCCAAGACTAAAAAGTTATCTACGTAATTAATATTGAATCGACATTTAATCAAAGTATTCTCATAGTACTGAATTCATATTGAAACGATGCAGCTCCGTATACATCATGTCCAGCAGGGTAATGGCGACGAAAAAAAAATTTAAAAATGAAATGTACACCCCAAGACTGGTGAGTTATCTACGTAATTGATATTTAATCGACATTTGATCAAAGTATTATCATAGTACTGAATTCATATTGAAACGATGCAGCTCCGTATACATCATGTCCAGCAGGGTAATGGCGACGAAAAAAAATATAAAAATGAAATGTACACCCCAAGACTGGTGAGTTATCTACGTAATTAATATTTAATCGACATTTGATCAAAGTATTCTCATAGTACTGAATTCATATTGAAACGATGCAGCTCCGTATACATCATGTCCAGCAGGGTAATGGCGACGAAAAAAAAATATAAAAATGAAATGTACACCCCAAGACTAAAAAGTTATCTACGTAATTAATATTTAATCGACATTTGATCAAAGTATTCTCATAGTACTGAATTCATATTGAAACGATGCAGCTCCGTATACATCATGTCCAGCAGGGTAATGGCGACGAAAAAAAAATATAAAAATGAAATGTACACCCCAAGACTAAAAAGTTATCTACGTAATTGATATTTAATCGACATTTGATCAAAGTATTCTCATAGTACTGAATTCATATTGAAACGATGCAGCTCCGTATACATCATGTCCAGCAGGGTAATGGCGACGAAAAAAAAATTTAAAAATGAAATGTACACCCCAAGACTGGTAAGTTATCTACGTAATTGATATTTAATCAACATTTGATCAAAGTATTCTCATAGTACTGAATTCATATTGAAACGATGCAGCTCCGTATACATCATGTCCAGCAGGGTAATGGCGACGAAAAAAAAATATAAAAATGAAATGTACACCCCAAGACTAGAAAGTTATCTACGTAATTGATATTTAATCGACATTTGATCAAAGTATTCTCATAGTACTGAATTCATATTGAAACGATGCAGCTCCGTATACATCATGTCCAGCAGGGTAATGGCGACGAAAAAAAAATATAAAAATGAAATGTACACCCCAAGACTGGTGAGTTATCTACGTAATTGATATTTAATCGACATTTGATCAAAGTATGATCATAGTACTGAATTCATATTGAAACGATGCAGCTCCGTATACATCATGTCCAGCAGGGTAATGGCGACGAAAAAAAAATATAAAATGAAATGTACACCCCAAGACTAGAAAGTTATCTACGTAATTGATATTTAATCGACATTTGATCAAAGTATTCTCATAGTACTGAATTCATATTGAAACGATGCAGCTCCGTATACATCATGTCCAGCAGGGTAATGGCGACGAAAAAAAAATTTAAAAATGAAATGTAAACCCCAAGACTGGTGAGTTATCTACGTAATTAATATTTAATCGACATTTGATCAAAGTATTCTCATAGTACTGAATTCATATTGAAACGATGCAGCTCCGTATACATCATGTCCAGCAGGGTAATGGCGACGAAAAAAAAATATAAAAATGAAATGTACACCCCAAGACTAAAAAGTTATCTACGTAATTAATATTTAATCGACATTTGATCAAAGTATTCTCATAGTACTGAATTCATATTGAAACGATGCAGCTCCGTATACATCATGTCCAGCAGGGTAATGGCGACGAAAAAAAAATTTAAAAATGAAATGTACACCCCAAGACTAAAAAGTTATCTACGTAATTAATATTTAATCGACATTTGATCAAAGTATTCTCATAGTACTGAATTCATATTGAAACGATGCAGCTCCGTATACATCATGTCCAGCAGGGTAATGGCGACGAAAAAAAAATATAAAAATGAAATGTACACCCCAAGACTGGTGAGTTATCTACGTAATTGATATTTAATCGACATTTGATCAAAGTATTCTCATAGTACTGAATTCATATTGAAACGATGCAGCTCCGTATACATCATGTCCAGCAGGGTAATGACGACGAAAAAAAAATATAAAAATGGAATGTACACCCCAAGACTGGTGAGTTATCTACGTAATTAATATTTAATCGACATTTGATCAAAGTATTCTCATAGTACTGAATTCATATTGAAACGATGCAGCTCCGTATACATCATGTCCAGCAGGGTAATGGCGACGAAAAAAAAATATAAAAATGAAATGTACACCCCAAGACTAGAAAGTTATCTACGTAATTGATATTTAATCGACATTTGATCAAAGTATTCTCATAGTACTGAATTCATATTGAAACGATGCAGCTCCGTATACATCATGTCCAGCAGGGTAATGGCGACGAAAAAAAAATTTAAAATGAAATGTACACCCCAAGACTGGTGAGTTATCTACGTAATTAATATTTAATCGACATTTGATCAAAGTATGATCATAGCACTGAATTCATATTGAAACGATGCAGCTCCGTATACATCATGTCCAGCAGGGTAATGGCGACGAAAAAAAAATATAAAAATGAAATGTACACCCCAAGACTAAAAAGTTATCTACGTAATTGATATTTAATCGACATTTGATCAAAGTATTCTCATAGTACTGAATTCATATTGAAACGATGCAGCTCCGTATACATCATGTCCAGCAGGGTAATGGCGACGAAAAAAAAATATAAAAATGAAATGTACACCCCAAGACTGGTGAGTTATCTACGTAATTGATATTTAATCGACATTTGATCAAAGTATTATCATAGTACTGAATTCATATTGAAACGATGCAGCTCCGTATACATCATGTCCAGCAGGGTAATGGCGACGAAAAAAAAATATAAAAATGAAATGTACACCCCAAGACTAGAAAGTTATCTACGTAATTGATATTTAATCGACATTTGATCAAAGTATTCTCATAGTACTGAATTCATATTGAAACGATGCAGCTCCGTATACATCATGTCCAGCAGGGTAATGGCGACGAAAAAAAAATTTAAAAATGAAATGTACACCCCAAGACTGGTGAGTTATCTACGTAATTGATATTTAATCGACATTTGATCAAAGTATTCTCATAGTACTGAATTCATATTGAAACGATGCAGCTCCGTATACATCATGTCCAGCAGGGTAATGGCGACGAAAAAAAAATTTAAAAATGAAATGTACACCCCAAGACTGGTGAGTTATCTACGTAATTGATATTTAATCGACATTTGATCAAAGTATTCTCATAGTACTGAATTCATATTGAAACGATGCAGCTCCGTATACATCATGTCCAGCAGGGTAATGAGGACGAAAAAAAAATATAAAAATGAAATGTACACCCCAAGACTAAAAAGTTATCTACGTAA